>PVJA010000553.1:143550-165552 GCA_004027025.1 Myocastor coypus | reverse complement strand
AAAGAAAGAAAAAAAAAAGGAAAGAATATACTTCTCTTTGGACTAAGAGGAAGCAGATACATACACAGTCAAAGGTTTTGCAATTGCAGCACTTAGCTATTTAAAAAAAAAAAATCACTCATTTTAGAATTTTAGAGGTCATGGAGCTGAGCAGCATATTTTCCATATCCTATCAGATTAGCCTCCTATCCTATCCTATCCTGTCCTGTTCTGTCGTATCCTGTCATGTCCTGTCCTGTCCTGTCTGGTCCTATCCTAATCTATTTGAGACAGGATCATTCTCTTTAGTTCAGGCTGTCCTGTTCTAGGCAGTTAAATTAGATAGAAATATTAGACAGTGCCAAGACCTCAAGGACAACAGAGAAAGCAAGGTGACTTTACAACTATAGACATACACTCCTCCACAGTGGGCCAGATTGGTATTCTTGCCCACTTGTCGTGTGACTTACTTCCCCATTTGGTGCTGGATTTAATCAATTTTACCTGTTAATACCTCATATAATCTCATTGGTTGACCACAGCTTTGTCCCACCTTATGCCCACCTAAGTGAGTTCCCAAGTCCTCTCCATCACCTTAGATGCACGTCACCACATGGTTTTCCTCTATAAAAGTCTCTGGAAGAGACAGCTTCCTGGAGGCCACCCACTCGGGCCCCCACTCTTGTCCCTCTCTCGTACAGGAGTTTTCTTATCCCTAATAAGCTTATTGTTCTCATAACCTCCAACTGTTGCTAAAATTCTTTGTTTGATTTCAGAGAACACGAACTCATCTCAGGTAGTTTTCAGGTTCAGAGATCATTTTTCCCCTTTATCATTTTGGAGGTCTTCTACCCAGGATGAGGTTTTTTCTCCCTGTATCAGTCCTTAAATTCACTGTGTAGCACAGGCTAGTCTTGAACTCATGGTGATCTTATGGCCTCAGCCTGTACAGTGCTGGGATTACAGGTGTGAGACACCATGCCCCCACTATAGCTTCCTTACTGCTGACAATTCTGACAGAACTACCTAATGTGTTTAGTGTAAGCTTTTGTGAGAATTGCTTTTCTATTTTCCCCTGTTTCCTGAGGGAAGTTAGCTTTGGCTCCGTTCTCCATTGTCTTACAAAATAGGTTTCTCCTATATAAATGGTTAACTTTAAGGTTAGTTATTCCTGGGATAAAAAGCTAAAACATTGAGTCATAAGACTTTTCAATTTAGGATACCTAGTGACAGAAATATAAGAGCAGCCTGCATATTAGGTAAACAGACCAACAGAACTTTATGACTGCCATCCCAGTTACCTATCTGCCAGGACTCTCCTCTAACCTCTATATATGCCTTACACCTGCAGCCTCTCAGCAAGGTGGACTTTGTTGATGCTGCTTTGATTTTCTAGCTTTCCAAATGAATCTTCCTTCCTTCCTTCCTTCCTTCCTTCCTTCCTTTCTTTCTTTCTTTCTTTCTTTCTTTCTTTCTTTCTTTCTTTCTTTCTTTCTTGGCCAGCTCAGCCTGTCCTGGGGGTGGGGGTGGGGGTGCAGCATGCGGTGCCAGAGATCAAACCACAGTCCCTAAGCAGGCACTTTAGACCACTGAACCATCTCGTCAGCCTCAAATAGTTGTTTCTTACTCCAACAATTTGTTCTAAAGTCATTGCATGTCTTAAGTGGTGAGTAACAAACTTGAGTTCTATAAAGTTGATACCTCAGGAAAAAGATTAATTTTTACCATGTGAATGCTTAGGAAAAAATAATCAGACCATGTCAAATTGATAGCAATGATGGTCTTTGTTTGTTTGCTTCTAGTCATACCATAAGATAAAAGCTTCCAGGCAGAAAAAAACATAAGATTCTGAAGGACAAGAATTACATTAGCTGTGACAATTATTTCTAAATTGCACTATTAGTTCAGATTGGCACATTCATTCAAATACTTTCCTAAAATTGGCAAACATACCAGATTTGATTAATGACATTATAATATGCATGGAAGTATATGTAAAATAAATAAGGAAAGAAAATAACATGAGAAACAACAGAGAAGAAAAACTCAAATAACTATGAAGATATATTTGGGTGAAAAGCCCCTAGAATAAAAGTAAAAGGAAATCTGAGGAAATACTGTGTTCTGACTCATAAGCTCTACATTTGTTCTCTCTCTCTCTCTTTTTTTCTCTCTCTCTATCTCTCTGTCTCTGTCTCTCTGTGTCTCTGTCTCTGTCTTTGTCTCTCTCTCTCTCTGTCTGCCTCTCGTTGTCTCCATCTCTCTGTACCTCCCTCTATCTCTCTCTTTCTCTCTCTCCCTATCTCTCTGTCTCTGTTTCTCTCTGTCTCTCTCTCTCATCTCAGGGTGAACCTCAAGGCCCTGTGAAGATCTAGGAGTTAAGAAGCCTAGTGGCAATGAGTACACAGTGTCGAAATACCATATCTTCTGCATTCAGGTTTTCACTGAAAGGATTAGGACTTGGAGAAAGGCCTAACTCCAAAGCCTCGATAGAAAAAGAATTAGATCAATCTTAAATGTCTTGCAGTATCACAAAGTAAAGAAACCAATGATGAGCATCATTAATAGGACATCAGATGTAACTTAAATAGGTTACCAGTGAGCCAGTGCAAGATAGATGGAAAATTAAAATCCATGTGAGCACATAAATATTAAATCAACCTAAGGTATACAAAAATTCTCCTAAAAAAAGAAGACATTCAACCAAGAACAGTGAAGAGAATTATAGAGTTGAAAATTAGTAGCTTCAGTTGCATAATAATAATTATGCAAGATCAGTTGATTGCACAAGAAATAACAGAAACAACAAAATAAATCACATCAAATTAAAAAGCTTCTGTGTAGCAAAGGAATAAATTAGTAGGGTGCTGAGACAACCTACAGAATGGGAAGTATTTTCCAGCTACTCCACAGAGAACTATTTTAGAGCATACACAAACTACTCAAAAAATTGGACAACTTAAGATAGAGGGTCCAGCCAAGAAACGGGCAAGTGAAATAAACAGATATTCCTCAGAAGAAGTACCCATGGCCAACATATATATGAAAAATGTTCAGCACCTCTATCCATTGCCAAAAAGCAAGTGAAAACAATGCTAAGGCTCCCCCTCCACCTCCAAAGAACAACAATCCTCAGGAAGTTCAGGAATAACAGATGTAGGCATGGCTTCCCCTACAAAAGAGAGCTCCGCATCATCAGCTGCAATATAAACCAGTAGATTCATTGTTGAATTCAGCATGGAGATTTCTCAAAGAACTAAATTTATAAATTTCATAAAATTCACCTATTTCCTTTGTCATTGTCTACTCCAAAGAACTAAAGGCATCATACCGTATCACACTATTGGTAAATGCCTACCAATATTTGTAGCAGCCCAATTCATAATAGCTAAAACCTAAAAGCAGCCTCTATTCCAGCCAGCAGACTAATGGATAAAGTAAATGTGGCACCTACAAAAAAAAAAGGAATATTATTAGGCTAAAGGAAACATTTTTAGACCCATAGGAAAGTGGGCATACCTGGAAAATATAATGATGAATGAAATAAATAACTTAATGGTATCTCTCATTTGAGCCAGGCAAAATACAAAAAAAGTAATACAGGAGAGATAGTTTTCTTCTTAATGGAATAGGGCCCAGCCTTCTGAGAGTAAGTGGAAAGGGGGAAAGGAAGGGGAAAGGGTATGGGAAAAGGAAAACGCAGTAAGAAGAATTAAGATATGGCCTGTAGGGAAACTGTGGTGGTGGGGTGAATGTGTCTAGGTAACAAGTTTAATTAGAGAAGCTCAGCTAAATCTCCTCAGCAGGTGCACACCCTAGAGGGTGGCAGGCCCATGCTACAGAGGCTGCCTGCTGCGTAGTACGAGGGGGAACTGAAGAAAGATGAATCTGCTGTTGTTTCCTCCAAGGAGCTGCAGGAAGACGCTTCAGCTTCCAGGGTAGATCCTTCAGCCTCCTGTTAGGGACTTTCACGGGACACTGCAGTGAATTCCAGACCTTGGATTGAATCCTTTTGTCTCTTTTATACAGTCATCTCCTGTACTTTTCCGTATCTGGCTCTGGCTGGTCTTATGAGCCAACCTCATAAATTCTTATGCATTTGTAGATCTTGGATGCATTTGTTTCCTAGTAAAACACTGACTGCTGTGGGAACATGACAGCCTCAATGTGTACATAGTATGCCTTTTAAAAAGACTCTCTTGGACAAAACAGTTGTTGGATGGAATTTTGAGGAATATCAGACTAAGAGTTTCAAAAAACAACTTCCATAAAACGACTTATTTGATTGCATAAAAGTAAAAATTTTAGTTTATTAGCAAGATGTGAGGTTTGGCGTTACCTAGAAGAACACATGTGACTCCGGTGGAACAAGCGCTCCCTGACAGGACACAATGAAAAGAGCTCAGCTTCACTCTTTGATGTCTGTAAGAAAAGCATAAGCAGATCTACTCAGGAAGTATTAAGCAAACTGAATTGAGAGTAATTCTCTTATTAAAGAGGTTATTGTCAAGAAACACAAAGTGAGGCTCAGAAAATCATTTAGACAAAGGAAACATGAAAATGAAATATAATCTACAAAATTTTCTCTTACGATTAAGCATGCTATTAGTACAAACAGCAACATCTCAGTTGTCTTGTACTTCCTCATTCTTGTAATTTTATTGTGATTATGGGGGGATTATCAGTTTATAGCCTCCAAAATAAAGTACTTAGGAATGAAGGTGTGTCTTATCCGAAATTTTTCTTGAAATGTTTCAACAAGAAAGACAGAATACATTCACAGGCACTGAAGGAATAATGAAGGAAAAAGAAAAGATGATTTATAAAAAATGAGACATGTCTGAGGATTCTGTACTAATCTTAGTCTTTCTGTAAGCTTATCACAAAGAGTAAAACAAAAATCCTCTTATAAATTAAAATAAATATTCCTATAAAAGTAAATAATTGAAAAGATTTTGCTGTTAAGTTTAGTAAGATCATTGGAAATTATGTTTTATATATCCCAAATAGCAAGTAGGGTTCTCTACAGCATTGATGAAAAACTTACTGATAAATCATAAGAAAATTATGGTAGAAAACTTTTATATCACACACAAATTAAGAGATGCCTCTAAAATATTTCTCTAACAACTTGCACATACTTTAGTGGCAGGAGTGAAAATCAAAATGATACAAAATACTATTGTCAATTTGAAATGAGGTTTCCATTGAAGAAAAAGCAAGATGAAAGAATTATGTAGAATTACAGCTTGACACATGGAATAACGCAGGAGGAGGAAGACGGTCCACTCTTGCTGGTCCGCTGTGTCCCTCTGGGTGAGAAGGTAGGCTCCTCCACACCCAGATATTCAGTTATGTCTCAAACTCAGAAAGAGTGGAACCAGACAAGGAAGAACTGAGAGCTCCAAGACAAAACAAATTATCTTTCACATTGATTTGTTTAGATATTTTGTCACAGCAGTGAAAACAAACTAGCACAATGATTAAATGCCACAAATACACCAACTGCAAATGCATTAAAACATAACAGTAGAAGATATAACCTATGGAAATAGATAAAAACAGGGATGCCAATACATGGTTAGATGTTATGATCTACGTGTCCCACTGCTAGGTATGTAAGCAATAGAAATGAAATCAACACATGAAAGAGACATCTACATGGTCATGTTATTTACCCCACTATTTTCACAAATGGAGATATGCAACCATACTACATGCTCATCAACTGTTCCATGGATAAAGACAATGTGCTATGGTTTCAGAATGGATTATTATTTAGCCACAAGGAAGAATGAAATCTTACGATTTGAAGCAAAATAAAGGGAAGATATGATTAAGAGAAATAAGCCAATAAGCCAGACACAGAGTAGAATGAGGATACATGTCTTTAATCACAGCGACCCTGAAGACTGAGGCAGAAAGACTGTGAAATTTAATAAACATTTGTTCTCATAAAACATAAATAAATAAAAAAATACTTCAAAAAAGATGAGTACCCCATATTTTCTTTCATATATGGAAGTTAAAAGTGTGGCCTGGAAAGTAGAATAGTGGTCACTAGTGATGGATAAAATGTTCAGGTACAGGCACATTCCTGGAGATAGGTGACTTGATGTGGTAAGTGTTCACTATATGTGATATGTGTAAAAATATCTCACCAAACCCCACTAGTGTATGCAATGTATATATGTGAAGACATCTTTTTTAAAAAGATCAAGTTGATGATAATTCCTTTGAAATGGCAAATATGGAAGTAAGACTATAGGGTAGTCTGAAGTAATGTTGGAAATATATTTGAGTTTGCCCTGATGGTAGCCTGTATGATATAATAGGCTCATGATAACACTGATTCATGCAGACAGGACTCATGAACTCTGTTTTCATGTAGCTATACTTCAATAAGTACATTTCATTTAATAGGCTGATTCATCAATGTTTTGTTTAATCCTTGTTTTCTATTTATTTATTTATTTACCTATTTATTTAGTTATTTTTAGGTAGAGTCAACAGGGTGTTCAGGGTCTCACTACTAGATCGGACTCATAGTGATCCACCTGTTTAATAGCCTTCCAAGGGCTGGGATTGCAGGTGTGTGCCACCATGCCCAGTCCCAGTTGCCACCATGCCCAGTCTCAATTGCTGTCTCAGTGTGCCCTGCAGATGGGGCCTGCATGACAGGCCTGGGAATCCAACCCCTGGGCCCCTGCACCTGTTTGCAGGCACTTTAATCTGCTAAGCTATTTGGCTGACTCTTTCCTTTAATTTTTATAACCTGCTTAATACTAGGAGGAAAAAACATCATATGACCATTTTTATTTTTAGTCATTTAGCCTTTGGTCCACATGAGTAGTCTCTTCAGACTGCTGAGTTTGCAAGTAGATAAAGACTGAGATGCCCAAATGACTTCTTGCCACTAAATCAGACTTAGGAAGATTTCTGAATGATTTTGAGGGCAATGATATGAGATAGATTTCCCCTACTGTCCATTTATATAAAATGGCATTTATTTTGTTCATTTTGTATGATTTTCTACAAACACACACTTAACCATCATTATGTTCTACTCCTAAGAAAGTTCCATACAGGTCCACTAAATAATGGAAATTGTGCACTGACATATTAAGGTTGAGTAATAACATGAATGTAACAAGACAAGAAGTCCTCTAAATAATTCCTTCAGTTTATAATGATCTGAATTGATTTAATGTTTGAAATTTAGTTCTTTATTTGCTTACATGAGGCCTACTTTAAGTCAAGGCTGTATAGCACAATCTTATGTAATTAGAAATATATTTTTTTGCTTCAGTTACTAGAAGCATACCTGAAAGAGTGAATCAAGTTCTTCAGACCTAAGCAAGTACTGCAAGTAAAAACTATTGCTTTTTGCTTAGCATTTGCCTTTATACTTTAACTATAGTCAAAATTTGAAACATAGGCAACTTCCTGACATGAAGACAGTAGGAAACAACAGGTACAATGATAAATGTAAAAAGTAAATGCACACAGGTGAGTTTGATTTGTCTTATAAATTGAATTTAAATATTTCATAACTGTTGTTCTCATAAAATCCAACTACTTCAAATTTAGTGAGAAAATTCCTACTTTCCCCTTTAGTTTTATTAAATCTGCCTGTGGAAACTTTGTGGTCGATGGTGTGTGGTCATAGGTAGAGGACATGCTGAGTGTGCCTGTGCCTCTGGGTTCACTCTCCAAAGCTTATACAAATGGGAAAATGATAGAATAGTTAGGCCTTGAAAATATCAGTAAGAGGAAACATTTAGTCTTTAGGTAAAAATGTATAACAATTCTTTCAAAAGGAAAAGAAGTGAAGAGAATTCCTATTAAAGAAGGTTCTTGGGGCCAGCAAGATAGCTCCACAGTCTAACGCACCTGCTTAGGAGAGCTTAGGCAACTGCAGAGACTGAAGTTCCATCCTGGGCACCACATGCTGAGCTAGCCCCACCCCCAGGGCAGGCTGGGCCAACCATAATGTATAGAGAGAAAGAAAGAAAGAAGGAAAGAAGGTTCTTAAAATAGTGAATAAAAATAAAAGCAGTAAAATTAATTATTAAATATAAAGTGGCTGCTGTAGTCAGCATTTGCAAGAGAATAAATTTAGTATGGGACACACAATTTATAGGATTGTTTTATGATAATCACCCAAAATGTCAAATGCAAGAGTACAAGATGCTTGTCTATGTAATAGATACTCAAATAATCTGCTTGAGAACCTGGATCCCATGCATGGTAATCATTAACTTGCAATACCCAGTTGACCTGAATCAAGGCAGTGGACAGTCCACTTGAGAATTGTTGCCTACAGCATACAAATGAGAACGGGAGGGGAAGGTGTGTGCTGTTGAGTTTCCTGGAGAAAGTTGTTTTGCTAGCTCTTCTGCATGTACTTGGTGGCTAACTTTGGAGCATCTTAGGACCTTGCTGTTGCTGAGAATGGCTGCAGTTCTTCTCAGGGGAGTTTTGGTTCTTATTTTGGGAATTGCTTCCTGGCTCCAGCACGGATTCCTCAGCCTTCTGGTCCAGGTCGTTCATCCCACTGGTATAGACTTTCTAGTTTCTTCCACTGACCTTTGGGCCTTCCCAACACAGATGTTTGATACAGACTTTCATGAAACGTTCAATGAACTCTAGCTCTTCAGCTGAAATTGTACAGGATATTGCTGTGGGATCTATGCCTTTAACTGGATTCTTTGAGTCTCTGCTGTGTGTGCAGATCTGCATTCTTTTGCATTTGACTTTTGGATGAATATTATAAAACAATCCTATCAAATATGTGTCCTGTACTAATTTTTTTCCCTTGCAAATCCTAATTTTAACACTGCAGCAATATCCTGTACAAGTTTAGCTAAAGACCTATAGCCCATTGCAATGTACTTCACATGTCCATAGGAGGCCTAGGGTGCACAACAATGTCTCATGCAAGTTGGTATCAAGGGTCTGTACTGGGTAGATCTAAAGGCCAGTGGTAGAAGTTAGATCATCAGTGCCAGTGGGGTGAAGGATTTGTGTCAGCAGGCTGAGGGATCTGTCCTGAATCTAGGAAGCAATGTGCCAGGTTAGAACAAGATTTCTCCCAAAGAGATGTGACATCCTTAGTAATAGTAAGGACCTATTCACCTCTGATAAAGAGAACAGCTAAGTTCCTATGGGAAAAAAGCATGACAGAAGCTGTTGACTCGAGCCTTTTCTAGCTTAGCATGGCAATCTTGCTTCATGTTTTATGCCTTGTGCTTAAACTTTTCTGCTGGATGGTCAGATTCAAGTTAAAGCAACACCTATGTATCAAAACATACAACTTTTGTATCTGACAAGGTCAGTCAAATGCTCTCAGGATTTATCTTGAAACCATGTACAGAATTTTGTAGAACTGTTGTGAGTGTCAGGTGTCTGGATGAATCACAGCCATTGCTTGAATAGTTTGCTCTGAGAAAAATCCTGAGAGAAAGCCTGAGAGAATGTTTTCTCTCTGGGTGACTCTGCTTAGGTACACTAGCATTATCAATCCCTTTCCTCTGTGGCCCCATGATCTTCTTGAACAGAAAATTTGAGATATCACTGAGTTATAAGATGTTACAGTACAGGTTCTGCTATGTTCAGAGTCCTCAGTGACCTTGATGGGCTAGGGCCAAAATATTGGCTAACCTTATAGCCACTCTTTTTCTCTAGTTTTTTGGTCTGCAAACATAAGGTTTTAACCGTCCAGAAGAGAAGCTTAGTGAAACTATTGCTGTATAACTTAGGTACTTGAGCTTAACATCACGGTCTTTCTGAATATTAAATGCCTTAGACTTAAGATGGAACCTGTATTTTCCATCTATGATTGATATTCTAAGAAATCCTTATAGAATGTGATTTTAAAAACTATTACACATTTTTACACCGAAATTTAGAAATCTAAGCATATACAAAATTGTAGCAGGTAAATCTTATGGTATTTTTCCTTGTCTCATATTCTCTTTAATTACTCTTATTTGTTTTCTTTTAAAAAGAATATTTACTTAAGAGAGAATTAAAGCAATAATTTACTCTAAATTGAAGCACTACACATCTAGAAGACCAGAATGACAGGCATTTCAAGCACAGTTTTACACATTAGTTTCTTAGAACTGTTATCTAATTCATCCTGTGCATATAAGTGCGTGGTTTTGCCTGTGCCATGTTTCCTAACTTTTCTGATCGCTGTCTCTTCTGATAATTCACTACTATTAGTGACTATTGGGCTATGCATACAATTACTTTCTCTTAGTTCAATGAGAAGAAATATGTCTACCAGTAGTGTTTAGAAAAGTTATCACGTCTGCATCTTGTACTCTGAACAACTGCTATGAAGACACAATATGCAATGTATTAATTATTGTGACTGCCCTACTAATGTATTTTGAAACTGTCTCATTGTAACTTCTTATTAAAATTAATAAAAAATGGGGGAAAAAAAGAAAAATCAGCATTCTCTCCAAGAGAATTAGCAGCAACCTGACATCCTTCTCCTTTTCCTTTTATACTACTGGCAGCAGTCCTCAGGTGGGCCTTCTGTTCCCAGGGCCATGCTGAATCAGTTCAGCTGGATGTTACAAGGTGACCAACTCAGGTAATTTATGACATAATTTTAGTTAATATTATTAAGAATATAATTATGACCAGAAGAGCATAATAATTCATATGTACATAAAGCATATCAGGGAACATTATAAAAGCCTCTGTAGTTAAGAATCTTTCACTGAAGTTGATTGCTACAATAAGTACTACAAGAAACTGTCAAAAAGTAAACTGTACTGAAAAATGTTCAATTAATTAAAAAGATAGAAAAAATGTATTCTCTTGACAATTATCTTCCAATACATTCGGAATTTGTAAGATTTTTAAATATTTTTTGTATATTAAAATAATTACAAGATATATAAAGACTGTGTACACATCTACATGGTACTGAGACTCCCAAATGGACTTGGTAAAGAATCAAACTTTTAGTGTAAGTTGATAAAGAATTAAAAAGAAAACTTAAATATTAAATCCCATATATCCTTATGGAATAAAAATTCAGAAGACATAAAATACTGAGAAAACTCTACTCTTCAAATTCTTAAGTAAAAAGAGTTTTTTAAAAAAAAGGTGCATTTGAAGCAAACATTGAAAATATATCCAATGTAATGTAAGGAAGAAGCTTAAATTATATTAAGACTGAACAACACTACTTAATCATTTTTATTATGAATTTATGTTATCTCAAGGATCTGTAATAGTTTTACATGTATAGTATTATGTATGACATATGATTCTAATACCATTCTGTTATTTAAATTTTATATTCCTTTTTTGATAACTGAGGAAAAAAAAGATAAGGATGCTAAAATTCTTTGAAATAATAGCTGAGTCAGGTCACAGAGCTAGGACCTAGCAATTTCCCCAACACAATGATCAAATTGAAGGCTACATCACTTTTATTGTTAAATGGAATAACATAAGATAAAATTACATTTTATACATAATTTCAGCTATGACATTCAAAGAACATTCAAGGATGAAATTTCTAAATAACATTGACCACTGCATAGGGAATAATTAAAAATATGTTAAGAAAAATAAATTAAATGTGAGATGTTAAATATTGCATGGTTACATTTGGAAGAGAAACCAAAAAAAAAAAAAATACATTAAAGAACAAAATAAAAGATGATGAAAAAGAGGAAGATTGAGCTTTTGCACAGGAAAAGGGGAAGAAGAGATAAGGGAGACTAGAGGGAGAGGAGGGGAAGAGGAAGTGAACTGAATCATAGTGTGTAACACAGATGTACTAATTTACATGCTAGTTTTTAAGTTTAAATTTTATTTCTAAATTGTGAAGTACAAAAGTATTTTTTCTTAAATTTATTTATTTATTTATTTTTATTTTTTTTTTTTGGTCTTTGAGACAGGGTCTCGCTGTACAGTTCAGGCTGTCCTTGAGCTCAGTTTTGTAGCCCAGGCTGGTCTCGAACTCTCACCGATCCTCCTGCCTCAGCCTCCCGAGTGCTGGGATTATAGGCGTGCGCCACCACGTCTGGCTCTTAAATTTCTTAATGCTATATACATATTGTCAAGCTCTAAAGAATATAATTACGGCTAATAATTCATTTCACTGATTAGAAAGCAGAATTTCAATAATTTTTTAAATCAACATATGAAATAGGAGTGATGTTTCTGTTTTATAATTTATGATTCCCAAATATATTAGTATTGATGGTAACTTTCTTTGCTTAAAGTTAAGGAGCCAGACTGAGCTGGAGGTCATTAAGCCTCTTGGGCCCAGAGCACGGCCAGCCCCGCCACTGTCTGGCCTTGTTGTGTTCCTCCTTGTTAACTGCAGCAGAGCTTGCTCACGTCAGTGTTCTCAGAGAAACACTGAGACCTTGTGCTTCTCACCTGGACACATACTTCCCCTTTTGCCTGACTACAAATAATGACGCAGACCAAGCTAGGTTGTCACTGCCTCTCCATCAAAAAAGAGGGGGCAAACCCAGTTCCAGCTTTCCTTTCAATATATGTGTAGGTTTTTGGGGTCTCTCTTGTCATCCCTCTTAGGACTCATTGGCTGCACAGGTCATGACAACTCTGGATTTTAAAATTTGCACTTATCTCTATTACTCAAAATTATTTTTGCACATTATATGTCTTAGGAAGTAGCTGAAACACAGTGATGATGATAGTTAATAGCTGAGAAATTGAATGAAAAATATGTAAGACAAAGCATTTACTCACTAGCTATCATAATGCAGAATTAGAAGAGTACCTGCCTCAAACGTGAGTCTTTTCAACAAGTCTATTTGCCTCACAGCAAATACATTTTAAATAGAACCACAGAGCGTTGGAGCAAGTGGAGACCTCTGGGGTCACCAAGCTTAATTACACCACTCTACAGAGTTCAGCACAGCAATATCCAGATTTGCGGTCATCATACTTGATGCGGACGCTCCCATTGGCATGTTGCTCTTGATTATCTCAGAATACAGCCATTACAATTTAGGACAGCCATAATTATGAGTAAGCTTTTCTTTGTTCTGGATATAACTTCCTCCCCTACTACATCCAGCTGAGTAGACTGATTTTCCACAAATCCATAATATCTTAATAAGATAATTAATAATTTTTCCCTGAACAACTTTTGTTGTTTTAATTTCTCAAAGCTGCCCTCATATGAGAGGGCTTACAGACCCTCAAAATCTTGATTATCCATTTAGAAACATTCTTGCACATTTGTCAATGTCTTTCTAAAATGAGACGCTCATATCAAAAACTAATTCTCTAAATGGTGTTTGGTTAACACATGAAACAACACTATTTCCTTTTTCATTCTGAGCACTCCATTTCTGTTAATAAGATGTAATAATGCATTAGCTACTTTTCGACGGCTATGTCATGGTGTTGACACACTGAAATCATAGTTCTTAAAATTTCTAGCTAGTATTTGCGAAATGGTTAAGTCAGATTAAAGCAAGTGATTTTAAACAAAAGGATGAAAACAGTTATGTGAGTACTTTTCAGAACCAAGTCAGACAAGTTCAGTAAGCTACACTGATATTAATAAAGGAAAACAAAACAAAACAAAGAATGATAGCTTCAAAAATAGTATTAGATACATCATAATTTCCACTGATATCTCCGGAAGAAGATAAATGTGCATCCTCTGGAGAAGGTGACAATAGCAGCATATTCTTCTCTTTAGGGCAATCTTCACAGAATATATTATCAACATTTGAACTGTGTTTCATTTACTTGTAATCTATCTGTATTTTCATATCAGATTCTTTTTATATAGAACCTAATCATCTTCCTAGAATTTGTCTTTTAATTGCTATATTTAATTACAGTGAAGTGTATAATCTTACTTGGATTAATATATACCAATTTCTGATTATTTTTATTATGTATATTTTTAGTCTTTTTCTTATCTGTCTTCAATAATGTAATTTGCAGGCTGGCAAGAACTCTCAGAGGATTAAGTGCCTCCTTAGGCTGATTTATGGACAAAATTAGAACCCTGGTACTTAATGCCAAGCCGGCCCTGCCCCTGGGTGCACTGACCTGGTGACTAAGTCCGGGTGTGGTGGCACATACCTGTAATCCCAGCACTGGGGAGGCTGAGACAGGAGGATCACTAGGAGTCTGAGCTGTGTAGTGAGACACTGTAACAAATACAAATACAAATTAATAATAATAATAATAATAATAACAATAAATAATTTAATCTGCTTCAATTAAATTTCCTGTCTCTCTCTCTAACCTTATTTTTTGTTCTTTTCCCACATTCCCATTCTATTTCCCAAATAATTTAGATTGCCCTCGAACATACTTCATAATTTTACCTGTAATACAGTTTATCAGAAAATTATCGTTTTCCCACTGATAGGCCTTTTTACACCATCATTATTTATTTCACTTGTCCATACCATATAATTCTATAGCACAGTACTCTCATTATACTAAACAATTATATTTCAGGTAAATCAAATAAGAAAACTAACAAAATGATATTTTAACTATTTCTTCTTTAGAATGTTTCCTTTCTATTTCTTTAGATAAAGGTTTCTTTTTCGTATAATTTCCCTTTTTCCTTAAGTATCTTTTTGTAATATTACCTGCTGAGCAAATTTGCTAGTGGCCAACTTCACAGTTTTTGTTTCTATTAAGAAAGTCTTTAATCTTCACTCTTGAGAGGTAATCACTGGACATAGAATTCTATATGTCTTTTTGTGTTTTGCTTTCAACATTTTCCATGTTTGACTTTATTCAATTCTGTTTGCATATTTTCTAAAAGGAAATTTAGTGTACCTGTTATCCTTGTTTTATTGTACATATTTTCTTTTTACTTGGAAACCCTCTGGATTTTTTGTTTTTGTTTTTGTTTTTGTTTTGTCTTTGTTTTGTACAGTTTGAGTAAGATAAGCTTATTTGTTGTGGGAAGTATTTGCTTACTTATTCCAGGCACTTTATCTTATCTTAGAGC
The DNA here is from genome assembly GCA_004027025.1 of Myocastor coypus. Lineage (NCBI taxonomy): Eukaryota > Metazoa > Chordata > Mammalia > Rodentia > Myocastoridae > Myocastor > Myocastor coypus. The sequence goes on along the minus strand of PVJA010000553.1, from coordinate 150,572 downwards.
TTATTAGTCAGATACAAATTCTCTTAACTCAAAATCCCTGGCAATTTGGGATGGCATATCCACAATGTTCAATAAGCTATGGCACGATGTGTTAGACATTTGCAGGCATTGATAAACTGATCGTGGTGGTACATACCTAAAGCTCCCATGTTCTTAAAAGTCTAAGGCAGGAGGATCAAATGTTAGCAAATAGCCTGGGCAATTTCAGAAAGTCTTACTTCAAAACATAAAATAATTAAACAGGTGGGGGACGTAGCTCAGTAACAAAACACTTGCCCAGCACATGGTTCTGGTGTTCTCTCTTAAGCCAATTAAAGAAAAAAACATATCTACTTATTTCTGTTTGTGCATAGATATTGATTATATACTTATAAATACTTGTATTTATAATAAGTATGTATGGGGCCTGGTGGGATGGCTCAGTGGTCTAAAGCGCCTGCTTGGGGAAGCTTGGGCGGCTTCAGGGACTGTGGTTCGATCCCCGGCACCACATGCTGTGCCAGCCCTGCCCTTGGGGCGGGCTGAGCCGGCCATAAAAATGAGTGAATAAACAAGCAAAGGTTCTGAAACAAGAATAAAAATAACAAATGAAAAAAAAATTAAAAACAAAACAAAAAACTAAAAACATTTAAAAAAATATATAAGTATGTATGTATTCCTTGTTTCTCTTTCTCTTTCTCTCATAAAGAGATAATACAACAACTCTATTGGTTATTTTTGTTTCATAAAAATAGAGGCATAAGTATATATATATATATATATATATATATATATATATATATGCACTAGTCCACAAAAGAAACAAAATCCACATTTGAAAATCAAAGTTTAGGGCCAGCGAAATACTTCAGTGGATTAAAGCACAGGGACTGGGGGTTCAATTCCCCAGGCCTAACATGACAGCCCTATCCATGGCTTGGTGGTGCATACCTGTAATCCCAGCTGTTTGGGAGGCTGTATGCAGGTGGAGCACTATGATTCTGTTCTAGTAGTGAGACCCTGAACATCCTGTAGACCCTCCCCAGCGAAATAAAAGAAAAAGAAAAGAAAATTGAAGTTCAGATTTTTGTCTGTACAACCACTACATTTTACTGGCTCTTCAGCTAAACACACACACACACACACACACACACACACACACACACACACACAGTTTCTGTATCTGCACCAGCAATGGAAGCTATAGTTGAGCAACATCTATACATCAGTCCTATTGAGGAATTTTTCTCCCAATTGGTATAGTTGAGATTCAATTAAGATGGAAAGTGAGCTAATGTATAATTGACTTTTCTTGGGAAATGTATGATAGCTACAAAGTTAAAGTAAGAGATGACTGTGGCAATTATCTGACACCTGCTAATTGAAAAAGTTAATGGAAGTGACAGAGCCTTTAGGAGACAAAAGATTTTAATCTCAGGAAAATGAAAAGATTTAGAACCTACTGGGGGCTAAAGAATCCCAGATCCTACTTCCCAAGTGAAGGTCAACCTGAAAATAATAGAATGGTAGTTTCTACCTTCCTGTATTTATACTGCCTTGTTTCATGATTTGAGACAAGTTCTTGTCAGATTTTGCTGTCACTCAAGTTGGTCATGAACTCATGATTATTCTACAGTGGTCTATAGCATCCTGCAGTGGTCTATAGCATATCTATGTTTGATTTGACCACTCATAATATGTGCAAATAACAGATAGTAAGAACACTCAGTGGCTCCAGCTTTGTTACCACAAGTTTCAGAATTCTGAAGTTCATAGTGTAAAGAAATTTACTGTTATATATTATTTGTACTAAATTTGCAGTATTGAGGCTACATAAATTTCCAACCAAGTGAATTTATTCAAGAACCTACCCTAGCTACTAACAGACAAAATTGCTAGTTTCTTGAGAATTCTCTGACAGTTGACAAATGCCTAAATTTCTCAGTGGAAACCACATTTCTATAATATGATTATTGATAATAATGCATTTAAACAAACTTACCAGGAAATCTGGATAAATTTCCTATCCAAATCAAATTTTGAACTCATATTAAAAAAAAAAAAAAAAAACCTCACTGAAATAACAAAAAATAAATTTAATAGAACAAAGTAGATACTTTGGCACAAAAAGGAAGAATTTTTACTTTTCAAAGGTTTTATGTAAGTGAAAATCAATTCAGAGAGAGAAGGTTCTGCTGAATAGAATAAGAAAACTCTAAGGAGAACATCTTTTGCCATTTGGGACACGCAGAGTATAACAACACCCCAGTCAGAATAGCTGTTGTCAAGTCCAAAAACCAGTGGATACTGGTGAAGATGAGATGAGATGAAAGAAAGTAGTCTACATACTGCTCTTGGGAATGGAAACCACAGCAGCTCCTGTAGAAATCAGTGAGGGGTTTCCACAAAAACAAAGTAAAACCATTGCTCGTGTTGACAGTTGGTAGGCACTTTGCAACACCAGGCTGAACTGAACCAGCATAGTGTTGGGTGCAGGAGGCCCACCTGTGGATTGCTGTCAACAAACTAAAACCGAGAACTGAAGGAGAGGAAAGGCTGTTAGGGACTGGTTGGCTCCCCTGGGACTGTCATTTCTCCTAGAGGGCTTGTCATGTTGTTTCTGCTGATCAGCTCAGCTGTTCTCATCATCAGAGGAGCTCAGGACTTTGCTATCACTGAAAATGGCTGCAGTTCAGCTCTGGTCTTTACTTTAAGCATTACTGCCTGGCTCCAGAGGGGAAGACGGAGCAATGTTCAATATCTTGGAGAAGTTTATTACGCTGGCTTTCCTGGTGTTGATTCAGGTGGTATCACTGGAGGAGCTCCAGACCTCATAGTTGGTCCAGAGGATGGCTCTGGTACCTTTCAGGGGAGCTCTTATTCTTACTTTGAGTATTGTTTCCTGGCTCCAGAGAAGCTGCCTCAGTCTATTGGCACAGGTCCTTCAGCCCACTGGCACAGACTTGCTAGCTTCCACCAGTGACCTTTGGGCTTTGTTAGCACAGATCCTTCAATAGGCCTCCATGAGACATTATTATGGGCTCTTGTCCAGGTGGACTTGTCGGGGGGGGGGGCACTGCTATGGACTCCAGGTTTTCAGTTGTACTCATGCAGAATATTAGGATCCAGACCCTCAGCTATCTTCTTTGGTGTTTAGTGTTTGGTCACCAATGGTAGGCATAGATTGCCTACAAACATTATGTATATGACTACTTAGGTGACTTTATAAAATAATTCCTTAAATTATGTGTACTATATCAACTTGCTTCTCCTTGTAAACCCCAAACTACAACAGTTTTATCTAGTTGTATATTCCTTGATATAGATAGATAGATAGATAGATAGACAGACAGATAGATGATAGATAGATAAATAGATAGATAGATAGATAAATATTAAAGACATATTTTAAGGATACTTGCATATCCATGTTTATTTTTGCATAATTTGCAATAGGCAAGGTATGGAAGTAGACTATATAATCATCAAGAGAAAAATTCTAAATAAAATGTGGTATATATACACAATGGAACATTTTTAAATTAACTTTACTGTTTTATTACTGTAAGTTAACTAAATTACTTTACTGCATTATGCATTGTAGTTACAGATCACAATACTCATAGATAATTTGTTTTTGCACATGATGTATCTTTCCTATTCTTTTTCTGATTCCTTCACCCCCGTTAACTACTTTCCATATCCTTATTTACAAAGCACTATTTCCGTTTGTTTCTTTTTTATTTCTTTATTTTCTTTTCCCTTACCTCTTTCCTCCTACCCCTCCCTAGTCCACCTTGCCATCTGAACATCTTCTTAATATTTCACAATAACTACTATGTGTTTTGATCCTTGTTTTCACACAGCAGAGCAACCATGTGATGGTTACACATGAATGACTGATATATTTCACTTGAGTACATGGCCTCAAGTTGCATCTTCTTAGCCAGAAATGTCTCAAGCTTATTCTTTTCTTTTTTTTTTTTTTTTTTTTTTTTTTTTTTTTTTTTTTTTTTTTTTTTTTTGTCTTTTTGAGACAGGGTCCTGCTATGCAGTTCAGGCTGGCCTTGAGCTCACTTTTGTAGCCCAGGCTGGTGTTGAACTTGCACCAATCCTCCTGCCTCAGCCTCCCGAGTGCTGGGATTACAGGCGTGAGCCACCACACCCGGCTGTATTCTTTTCTTTTATGGCAGTGCTTCATTGCATACTAAAAAGTAAAAATAGAAAATAGACACACAAAAACTTCTTTATCCTTTCATTCCTTGATGGCCATTTGTGCTGTTTACAAGATTTAGCTAAAAGAAATTGCACTGCTATAAACACGAGTAGGCATATGCTGTGCTATGATACTCATGACACTTTTAACTCCTTTGGCAAGACACAAAGAAGGGGAGTGGCTGGGTCAAATGGGACCTGTGCACACCCTGGAGGTGTGACTGGCATGGCATGTGGTGCCAGGGATCAAACCGTAATCTCTACACTTGCCTAAGCTTGCCTAAGCAGGTGCTTTAGTATGCTGAACTGTCTTGCCTGCCCATAGTTTTATTTATTTATTTATTTTTTTTTTTTTGAGAAAATCTACACTTTGATTTTTATAATTCCTGCACCGCTTCATACCCTAACAGTGGAGAAGTTGCTTTTTGGGTTTTTTTTTTTTTTTTGCCCCCACAGTCCACCATCGTATCTTATTGTTTGATTTATTTACATAATAGCCATTCTTTCTGTAGTGAGATAGAATATAAACATTGTGTTAACTGCATTCTTGAATGAGCAGAACATTTTGAATGTTGAACATTTTGTCATATATTTATTTTCCATTTATATCTTTCAATCTCAGAGAGTATATTTGTCTTAGATGCTCATCTTTTGGTTTTGTTCTTTAAACATGAGTGTCTTATTTTGTTCAATTTCGAGGAACAGCTGGCAAGAGAAAAAAATACTAACAGTGGTTTGTTTCTTCACTGTGATAATTATTTCCTTCACTGTGAAAAATTTTTTAATAGGATGAGAATTCAGCTGTTGATTTTTTGTAATGTTTCCTGTGTGATTGGGGTTTGATTGTAACATTTTAGCCTATATTTGTGTCTTCAAAATTTCTATTTATGCTACCTTACAGCATCTTTAGCATCTCTTTTTTAATATTTAGATCTTTCATTCAGGTTAGTTTTAGTTTAGTGTGTGAGGAGAGACATAAATCTAACCTTAGTCTACAGTATGTGGAAGCCCAGCTTTCTCAGCACCATTTATTGAAGAGGCCATCTTTCTTCCACTGAAGATGATTGGTTCCTTTATCAAAGGTAAGGTGGCTTAGTGTGTTTAGAGTTGTTTCTGCATCTTCTAATCTTTTCCAGCTAAACCGTTAGTCTCCTCTCTGGAAATATCATGTTATTATTATTATTTTTATTTTATTATTTTATTATTTTATATATAATAATAATAATAATAATATTTTTATTTTTATTTTTTATTTTATTATTATTATTATTATTTTGTTTTGTTTTGTTTTGTTTTGTTTTGTTTTTTACCACAGTAGCTTCATAGTATATTTTTGAGTTCAGGATTATGAAGGCCCTGTTTTGCCCTTGTTTCTGAATACTGAGTTTTCTTTCCTAGGTCTCTTCTGTCACCAAATGAATTTCAGGCCTTTTTGCTATAATTCTATAAGGTATAATATTAGTATTTTGATTAGAATTACATTAAACCTGTGTTCTAGTTACCCTTCTCTCACTGCCGGAACAAATACCCAACACCCAAAATGAAGGAATAAAGGTTTATTTAGCTCAAGTTACTGGAGGTTTCAGTCCATATTTGGCTGGCCCAAAGCTGAGTAAAATAGGGCAGCAGTTCATGACAGCGGGACAGCAACAATCACAACAGAAGCAACGGACCAACAAAGTCAACAGAGAGCAACAGAATCTGTTGTTCTGTCTCTCTTATATTACATTCAGGTTCTCTGCCTCAGGCTACCTGCCACAGGACACATCCATAATCCCAGAAGTACTAAAATCCATAATCCTAGCAGTATTAAGATACATAATCCCAGTGGATCATGAGTTAGTCTCAAACTCTAGAAGTCCCTATCCCATGACTGCATGAGGCTTTGGAGGGATAACCAGACACAAACCGTAACAACTTCTATAACAAATTTGGGCATATGAGTATTTGCATTATATTGGTTCTTCCTACCCCACAATAAGTGATATCTGTCCATTTCCTGATATCCTTTCTACTCAAGGTAGGAACGTCTTTCCATTTTCTGATAACTACTTCCATTTCTTTTTTCAAAGTACTATAGTTCTCAGTGTTGAGGTCTTTTTTTTTTTTGCTTTCATCCTTCATTAGTTTGTTAGATATTTCATCTGTTTTAATACTATCCGTATTTCTCTCTGTGTGATTTGTTTATTTTTCATTTCATTTCATTTTATTATGTTGAAGATTGAACCCAGTGCCTTATGCATTCAGCTCAAGAGTTCTACCACTGAGCCGCATTTCCAGGGGGGCTATTAATTTGTGAGTGTTGATTTCATTTCCAGCAATGCAACTGAATTTGCCTTTTAAATTTAGAAGTCTTGTGGAGTTTTCTGGGTCTTCTAAGTAAAAAATCATACTTTTTCCTTTCCTATCCTTACTTATTTTGTTACTTTCTCTTGTCTAATTGCTCTAACTTAAGTTTCCAGAACTACATTAAATAAGATGATTTTAGAACAAAGCCTTCAGTTTTTGTCCATTTAGTATTATATTAGCTGTCAGTTTGTCATAGATGGCTTTTATCAGATTGGGATACATCTGTGTATCCCAATTGTCTGTAAGGTTTTTATCATGAAGGAGTTTCGGAATTCTGCATCCTGTGTTGTGATTTCCATATTTTCATTCTTTTTTTTTTTTTTTTTTTTTTTTTTTTTTTTTTTTTTTTTTTTTTTTTTTTTTTTTTTTTTTTTTTTTTTTTTTTTTTTTTTTTTTTTTTTTTTTTTTTTTTTTTTTTTTTTTTTTTTTTTTTTTTTTTTTTTTTTTTTTTTTTTTTTTTTTTTTTTTTTTTTTTTTTT
>PVJA010000553.1:130514-143450 GCA_004027025.1 Myocastor coypus | reverse complement strand
ACTGGGGGGTGGGGCTAGCAGGGTATGCTGGAGATCAAATCCTGGCTGCTGTGCTCTGTCTAAGCAAGTGCTTTAGTCTGCTGAGCTTTCTGGCCGATCCTCTATTTTCTTTCTTCATTGCATGAATTTGAGCCTTTTCTTTCCTTTTTTGAAAAGATTGGCTAGGGTTTTATCAATTTTTATTTACTTTTCTTTGAAAGAACCAACTCATTGATTCATTGATTCTTCATTTTGTTTTCATAGTCTTGATTGCAGTACTTTCTGCTGCAATCTTTATAACTTCCTACATCGTCTAAGGTTTGAGCTTCCCTTCTTCTTTTTCTAAATCTTAGAATCTCAAAATTAGGTTGTTTATTTGTGCTTCCTCTATTTTCCTGAAATGGTAACTCACTACTATCGATTTTCTTTATAGCGATGTTTTTCTTATGTATCTAATTTCAGATAAGGGGTATCAGCATTATTACTAAATTGTAGCAACTGTCTGATTTCTTCTTCAAGTTCATCTGTGGCCCATTATTCAGGATGCCTAGTCACTCAGTTGCTGTGGAGACCCCAGAAAGAGATTCCCTGAGGCTGCTCCTTGTCCAGCATTCAGTTGGCCCCTCCTTGCACTTGAATAGCCTCCTCTGTTCCACTCCACTAGTGCATGTTGCTCTTCCTTCAGGCTTCTGGGAGCAGTGCAGGGGGAGTAAGAGTCAGTTCCTCTGTTGCAGGAGCTGCAACAGCTGTGGTTCCCCACCTTGTAGAACCTAGAGGCTTCAGTTAGCCTCTGTTGTCTATGACAGCACAACACAGTGATCGATGAGGAAGGAGCAGCTTCCATATCACTTTTCTCTGTGTATAGTGGTGATATTTTCTGCCAGGCTGCAGTGTGCTCTTTTGGATGAGGCGAAAGACATTAGAGGCCATATATCCCAGATCTGTCTCATGTGGCTTGAGTTTGCCATACTTTTGCAGTTCATTAGCTTTTTAGAACTGCCAACAATGAAAGATCTTGTGCATTAGGCATGTGGAGATCCCACAGGAAGTCCCGTGGACTGCTTTGCCATTTTATGAAGTCCTATGCCTCTGTTTTGTTTTATTTTATCTGTAATTCATTTATTTCAGATTGATCTTGCTATCAGGACAGGTGTCCCTCCCTTTGGTGGGATTGACAACTGGTAGTCAACTTGTAACACTCAGCTGAACTAAACCAGTGGGAGTCTCACCTGAGATTTGTTGCCAACAGCAGAACAGGAGAACTTGGGAGAAAGAGGGAAGATGTTAGGGCTGTTTTAAGAAGCTCTTTGGAAGCTGTTGAAGAGCTGCTGGTTCTTCCAAGCTATTCTGGTGGAGGACCTTATCATGTTGGCTTTCCTGGTGAACTTGGGTGTTCTTGTCAGAGGAGTGCAGGACTTTGTTTTCTAAGGATGTCTTGAGCTCATTTTGGAGAGCTCTGCTGTGAGGAATTTGAGAACAACTTCCTGGCTCTAGCAGGGAAAATGATGCTCTTCTCAGCCTCATGGGGAAACTGGTTACGTTAGTAATCCCGATGGCAGCTCAGTTTTTCTCATAGCTGCAGGAGTTCAGTATCTACTGGTGTTGAGGATGGCTGTAGTACTTTTGGGGGAGCTGTGGTGCTTACTTTGAGCATCGCTACCTAGCTCCAGTTCAGATCATTCAGCCTATTAGCACAGATCCTTTATCCCACTGACACAGACTTTCTAGAATCCACCACTGATCTTTGGGTCACAGATCTATGAAGCAGACCTACATGAGACATTGTTATGTACCTGGCCCTCCAGTTGGGCTTATGGTGGCATTGTTATGAGCTTCAGGTCTTTGGGTAGCCTTGTGTAGGACATTATCATGGGACACAGGCCCTCAGCTGGGTTCTTCAATGCTTAGTGCATGGATATGATTGTTTGGCTAATACACTGTAATATGATCTTATAAAATATGAGTTCTATATTGTATTGCCCCCCCTTGAAAAGGCCCAAACTTCAATATTCCCTTTCTTCCAGTCACCTGAGATTTTAGTTGACTGTCTCTGAGCAAACTCTGAAGATCTAAAGAGACTCCTCCTCTTTGTACTCATGTTGAATTGTCCCACAATGAAGTGTTATCCAGTCATAAAGGAAAACAAAATTTGGTCATTTAAAAAAATAGATAAAACTAGACTATAATATTAATCAAAATAATCCATACACAGGAAAGAAAGTATAACAAGTTCTTTCCAATATGTAGCACCTAAAATGAAGATGGCATGAAGTTAGAAAGGAAACTATTATTAGGAGGGGAGGAGATCAACATAATATGAGAGAAATAAGAAAATGTATAGGGATAAGGGAGGCAGTAATGAAGGAAATAATAAGGGAAAATAGATTTAAGAAGGGACGTAAGCAAGAAATAATAAGGGAAAAGGAAAGAAGGGAAAAGGTGAAATAAATATAAAGGAGACAAATGGGGAGCAGCTATGACAAATTATAGAGTATCTGTCAAAATTCAAAGTTTTGTAAAATTATTAAGCACTAAGTAGACAGCAAAAATCATAATATTGGTAAAATTTTGTAGGCAATCAAATATCCTACAATGTAATGTTAATACTAATACACATAGTTTAAAAGAGAGATTGAAAATGAGAACTAGAAGTGTAAACTATTAATGAAACTTCAGAATAGGCATTCTCTGTATTTTTGCTTAAATTTATAAGTTTACAATCGTATATGTACAAATAGGTAGCAGAAATAAGTAAATACTATCATGATCAACTAATACAGACAATAGATAATTATGATAATTACCCTTTTTACAACTAGTAAACTGTCATGGTTCTTATGTAGCCATCAGTATAAAAAAAAGGATACTTAACACTCCACATAATTGTAGAAAACCTGATACAGGTACTAAATTAAATCTTAGTACACTTTTATTTTTTTCTTTCTTTCTTTCTTTAGTGTGTGTGTGTGTGTGTGTGTGTGTGTGTGTGTGTGTGTGTGTGTGTAGGGTCTCACTATAGCTTGAACTCATAGTGATCTTACTGTTTTCTGCTTCTCTCGTGCTAGAATTACAGATGTATACCACCACAACTGGACTCTATCGCCTGCTCAGCACACCCAGGGATAGGGATTTAACCCCGACCCCTACTCTTGCCTAAACAAGAGCTTGGTATGCTGAGCTATCTCACCAGCCTTAGTACACTTTTATTTCCAATGTTGACACTATATTTTAAAAATTGATCCTGATTTACAAGTACTAACTAAATTTTTAAAAATTGTTCAGCCATAATCTATAACAACTATATTTTTGTAAGGTATTCATTTAAATTATCTAAAAGTTAATTTTAGAATTTAAAAAATTGCTACTGTTCAATGATTTCTTTGCTAGAAGGTGTAAAGAATAATTAAATAAATTTAACTTAACAAAATGGAGTTAAGTCAATGTTTAAAGAAAATTTATAATTGTAAAAGCAATTTTAACAATAAATTTAGAATGAAAACTGATGTTAAGTTTAATTAAGCATTTAATTGAGGCATCTAAGAAAAGAGTAACATAAAGATGCAGCAAGTAAAATTAAATGGATCAGTTTGTTAAGACGCTGAGCTGTATCTAATTAATAAAACATAATAATACCCAGAAAAACTTCTGTTGGTATACACAGATTTATAATATATTTTATATAGTCAGTTGTATTATTATACCATAATACAATTGAGAATAACTACAAGACACCAAAAAGAATAAATGATTTTAAATACTAGTTACCATCTATAATAGCAAGCTGTCTACTGCAGGGGCAAATTACTCAACACTAATGATGTAGCAAAGCAGAGAGTTATTTAGCTCATGGGCTCCATGGGTGGCTCTAAGCTGAATCATCACAAAGAAGACTTGGTGTAGAGCTACTTATTTCATGATGTTCTAGAAGCATAACATGGTGAGGAACCATAGTGCAATGAATAAAGAAGGAACTACTGTCGGGCGCCCTCCCGGCCGGCAGGAAGATACACAACAGGATTCAGCGGCAAACAAGCTTTAATCGTTCCCTAGGCAGTTCGCCCCGAGGAGAGACCTCCCTGCGTCCGCCAGCCGCGGATCTCTCTCGTGTCTCTCCTCGACCACTTCTTCCCGATTCTCTTCCTGATTCTCTCTCGCCCGCGGCGGGGCTCACAATATATACCATACCGCGGTCCAATCAGGACAAGGCATCACTTACAATCTTATTGGTTCTAATCTCTTAAGCGCGGGCTTACATCACAGCAGGCGGGGCTACTAGGTTTGCGGAAGCAGGATGTGGCCGCCATCTTAGCTGACTCGATGGGAGGGGTAAATCTAGCTCAGGCTTCGAGCAAGCAGCAGGCCCTGCCTATTCTCTCTGTGCAACCAGGCCCAATTACTCTGAAGGTTAGACAAGGCATGAGGCGTCGGCTCCCCACAAACTACCCAGACCCCTCAGAAGTCAGCTCCATCAGTGACCTGGGTAGTTCCCAAGCCAAACAAATCAACACAATAGAGCTTAGCTTCCATAGCAATGCAAGGAATGTTGGACTTTTACACTGTATAATAAATTCTGGGAATAAATAATTATCTAAATTTTGTTCAGCATTATGTACTCAAATCCTAATGCAAAAAGAATAGTTAATAAATATCTATTGTAAGTATACTCATACAATGAATAAACCCATATTCTCTCACATACTAGAGAATTAAAAGGAAAAGTCACAGTGTTATACTGTTGGATAAATAGAAATGAAACTAATAAGTATGTGCAAATCAAGGTTTGTAAGGGAAAGGAATTACTACAAGACACATAATTTATACCATTATTTTATAATATTCTCCCAAAACGTCAAATTCAGAAGAACGCAGAGACCTGTCTATGCACTGGAGACCCAAAGAATACCGCTGAGGTAGATGTCATGGCAATATTGTGCATGAATCCAGTAAAGAACTGAAACCTGGGACAATGTCCTCCAAGGGTCCAGCTGGAGGCTTAGAACTCACAATAATACTTCATGAGGGTCTGTATCAAGGACCTGCAACTGGAAGGAACAAAGATCAACGATGGAAATCAGGAAGTCTGGGACAGCAAGGTAAAGGACCCAACAGCAGGCTGAGAGAGTTGCACTAGAGTGAGGAAGCAGTGCTCAAGGTAAGGACCAGTGCTGTCCTACAGAGAACCACAGCCATCCTCAGCTGCAGTGAGGAGGCCAGATCCTCTGGTAATGAGAACAGCTGAACTCGTAGCAGTAAAACCTGCATGCCGAGTGTCTCCAGGAGGATCCACAGCGCACCATCTCCCCTCCAGTTCTCCTTTTATGCTGCCATTAGCAATTTCAGGTGGCCCTTCCTCATCAGGCACCACACTGATTCAGTTTAGCTGGGTGTTGTGAATTGGCCATTTTAGTTAATCTACCACAAAGTAAATTTATTTTCATATATCTTAACAAAAATTAAAATTTTGTTAAGATCACTGAATTTCTTTGTTTGGAGATACTGAAAATTTTTTAATTTTATTTTTGTTTTATTTATTTATTTTTTTATCTTTTTGGTGCATAGTCTCACTATGTAGCTCTCACTCATAGTGATGATCCTCTTTCCTGCCTCTCACACGCCACCATGCCAGGACACCATCGCTAGCTCAGCACACCCAAGAGTGGAGCCAGGGCAGCAGGCAGGGCTAGGAATCGAAACCTGGCACTGTGCTTCCCTAAGCAAGTACTTAATCTGCTGAGCTATATCACTAGACCTTTTGTATTAGTCATTTTAATGAGAAAAAAGGTAAAATAACAACGAAACAGCTTCAAAACAAGTTAGTAGGACAGTAATAATAACTAATACCATCATATTGTTCTCTTCATAGAAGTTATTCATAGGACAAGATGCAGACCTGATATCTTGTCTAAACATTATTAGTACAAACTTTTGTTCTCAATGAACTATATAATGCAGCTGTATATCTATTCTAGCTCTCATGTATAACGCACACACAAACACACACACACACACACACACACACACATATATATATATATATATATATATATATACACATATATATATATATATGTATATATATATATATATATATATGGTTTTTTTTCCTTCTTAAAGTTTCTAATACTAGGGGCTGGGGAGATAGCTCTGTGGCACAAGTGCTTCCTGGGCAAGTGCAAGGTCATGAGTTTGAACCCCAGTCGCCCCCCAAAAAAGAAGTTTCTAATACTAGGAGAAAATATCATACCATGTGCCATGTCTTATAAGTAGATTATAAGTCAAAGATACAGTATGAATCATAAAAGAAAAAGAATAATTAAACAATATTCAGAAATATTATTAAATTAAGTAGTAATTTTATTAAAATTAAATTAAATATTTCAAAACAATATTCCAAAATTCAAATCAAATCGTGAGTCTAACTTAGAGGCCAGACTGTTATGTATCATATGTCAGAATCTGCAATCAATTCACGGTACAAATTACTGAGAATAAAAAATAACATAAATACTGGAATTGCAAGTGTATGACCAGAACTTTTAACAGTTTGGTGACAGAATGTTGCACAAAGTTCTAGTATGTCATGGATGTGAACAGTGTCCATGACGCTTACTCGTGTCCAGGTGTCACTCATGGGACTGAGCTACTGCTATTTCCTTGATATCCACCCTGTAGAACAAGATAAAATCATGACCCATAGAATGCAGAAGAAGTTCATTTGTAGAATGTGCTGATGGGCATTTTCTGCTGCTTTATACAAAAGAATAGTTGAAAGACTGCTTTTGTTTACCTCTTTTTCACCTATGTTTAATTGTTTGCCCTATTTGGTGGGTTCTTTCCGTTCTCCTTCACTGAGCTGTGATCATTTTGGCCCCTCTCTAGGATAGCTTTTAGTAAACTGTGCAGGATTGGCTTTATCATCGTGAAATTCTTTAGTTGATTTTTGTCCTGGAAGCATTTCACTTCTCCACTGAACTTGAAAGAGAGTTTTGCAGGGAATAGAAGTCTAGACTGGAATTTGTTTTCTTCTAAGACTTGAAGTACTTTGTTCTATGCCCTTCTTGACTTGATGGTTTGTAAACAAAAATCTGTCATTATTTTTTAAACGTAATCTGTATCTTTTCTCTAGTAGTTCTTAGTATACTGTTCCTGAGCAGAATTTTTGAGATCTTGCTTATTATATGTCTGGATGTGGTTTTAATTGAGTTGATGTCATTTGGAGTTCTATAAGCTTCAGTTCCCTCAATGTCAGATTGTTTCCCCATATTTAAGAAGTTTTCTACTATTAATTCTGCCCATATTCTTTCTATATCATTTGTACAAACTCATTCTTACTCATTAATGCCTATTAGTCTTGCATTGTTCATCTTCACAACATCTTGAAGATTATTATTTTTTCTTGCAAACTAGTCATTTTAAGGAGATCGTTTCTTAACTCTTCAATAGCTGCAATGATTTCTTTAAGGTCTGAAAGTCCATTTTCACTTTTATTGAAATGGTTTTGCCAACTTGTTATTGAGTCTTTAAGTTTCCATATAGCACTTTGAACCTGCTTTATACATTCTATTACTTTCCTATATTGCTCATTCAAGAATTCCATTATTTTTCTATTCTTCTCTATTTTTATTAGTGTCTTTAGAAGCACTTAGTACTTCTTTTATTATAGGTATTATTTCTTTTCTTACTTCAGAAATTATTTCTGATCTGATTTCCTCTATTTCTTTCTGTAGTTTTTCCTTTACTTCAGATGCTATTATTTCAGAGATTTCAGTTATGTGACTTACAATTTTTTCTATGCTGTTGTCTCCTGTATTTGTTCTAGGAGCATTCGGGGCCCAAAAGCATATTTTGCTCCTTCTCTTTATCATTTTATATGCCCTGCCTTCTGACCTTTGGTGTAGAGCTTTGATAGAGTCCTTACCTTAGCACCAGATGTGGATCTACCAAGTTCAGCTCCTGCAGGTGGGCGTGGCTTGGGTCCAGCTTCAGTGCTCCACTTCTTCCTGCTGCATCCCTTGTAGGTGAACCTGCTGTGTCACTCTGGCAACATGTTCTGCTCTTGGATCAGCTGGGTGGATATTGTCTCTAGTCTCTCTGAAAGGAGTTCTGTGGAAGTTTTCCACACTGGACCTGTCTGATGGATGAAGTTCTACTCACATGCTGGGCTTGGTTGTTGGGTCAAATGAGTTTTCAGCAGACCCATAGAGGTCTACCTCACGTGCTGGGCCTGGTTGCTGGCTCAAATAAATTTCCTCCAGGCCCCAGGTGGTCTCCTTATTTTCAATGTCATAGAAAATAAAAAGTTTGTTGAATTTTTCATATTATGCAATGATTAAAACTGTACTTTATCATAACAAGTCTGGTCAATGTCTTGTCTATATTAACATTAACTACTCACCCAATCTTTCATTGCAATATTCTAACATGTATCCTCTTTAGAGAAACATTCATATATGCGATATGCATGTCTCCTATGAGAATATCTCTGCAATATTGTCAATATTAACTAAACAAAGAGGTAAAATTATGAATATAACCAGGATTTCTTACTGAGGATATGATGAGCATGTATTATACACATTCCATGGAAGTTATGCTTGGAGAACCTTAAAAACCTTTGTTGACAGGACATTGAAAGATATTAGTCAGAGGTTGAAAAGCTAAAGTATAACATAAAATCGTGTATGAAAAGAACAACTTGAATCAACATATGTTTGTGAAGTATGGACGATGTTTCTAAATGCAAACACATGGATATATTTCCCATAGATTTCTGTGGCCCAGATCCCTAGTTATATTTTATATAAGATGTATGTACCTAATATGCTTGGCTGAAACCATTAAGGAAAAAAGAGATTTGGCAAATGAAAGTCATTTCCAAGTTGTCTGCTTTCCTTTTAATTTGAAATGTTAATATATCTGCTTTTTAATTTTTTATTTTGATTCTTTACTTTTGATTAAGAGTGCTTTAAAATTTTCCGTTAGTTTACAGAATTTGGAAACAAATTTCATTACTGAATAGCATTTTAGGGCTATAAAAAACTTGGAAAGTCTATGGTGATGGGTTAAACACTCTTTTTTCTAGTTTACATAATTATCTTATCTAACTATATACACACTGTATCTTACAAAATTCTTTGAACACGTTTCTGAAATAATTGAAACATAAATTTTCTTGAAAGTTATATGAAGAGTAAATTGATATACTTGAATTTTTTCTCTCCTTCCAGTTTTTCTATTCTGTTTGGTTCCATCCAATTAAAAGTATTTATAAACTTTTAATTACCTGCAGAGGTATAGCTCAGAGTTACACTTCTGTTTGCACATGCATATTTCTAAAGCTACATATGTGCAATGCTGTTCCTAGCTAAGCATGCAGTACACTGTTGCTAAACCTTGCTTTAATCTTAGGATGATAGAGATAAAAACGAAAAAGATGAAGCAAACCTGCATAGTTAGAGACTGTTGAACGCTTCAGTTAACCCACAGCTAATCCACCACGTGGGACACCCTGTTCGTTGAGGAGTACCATGCCAAGGATATAGCATTTAATGGCTTTGGCAAGAAGAATGATTTTCATCAGCTGTAACAAACAAGTTCCCCATCTCCAACCCTACCATCTGTCCTCCTGGTTGCCACCCAGAACTCTATACATGGGCATGATTGAACAGGTTTCAGACTGCCTAAGGTCACTACACAATCCACCTTAACAGATGGCATCCCTGAAAACATCCACACTGTAGCAATGGCCAAATGCAGAGGCTGATCGTCTTTGCTGAGAAGAAATGCCCTGGGAGCACAGTGCTCTGATGTTCAGATTCCACTCGACTCTGCATGTGAAAATGAGCCTCTGTCGCCTTTATGTCAACAGCCTGAGTAGATTATCTTTGCACAGCTTTGCCAGTACACTTTCTATGATGAACCTTGTTCACTTGTATTTTTTTGTTGTTGTATAGTTATATAAGCATAATACTCTGAACTTTTACTTAACTACCAATAGGACATCATATCACATGTACGTTAAAAAAAAGCCAGATAGTTTTATTTTGTGTTTGTTTATGTTAACATTGAAAAAATAATATTATTAACTGTAAATATGATCATACACAGTTCTAGGTAATCTTAAGTGGTTAAAATAAACATAGCATCACTTAAGTTCAAGTTTAGTGCCACTGAAATAACACCATAGTCTATTTCTCATCTTCATCTATCCTATGTGCTCACAACATTTCAGTATCACTTTAGCAATGAGGGACATTATTGTTGCTGTCTAAATAAACTGAATTTCTAATTACCATGTTTGTGTTACAAATCATTTCTTTCCTGTGAATATGTAGTTATAATTCTTGGAGACAAAGCACATTATCAACTGTCAATGATTGTCTAGCCTTACCCCCCACAACTAATATCGCTGCTCACTTACTCCATTATGATCCCAGGAAGCCTGATTGACAGGATTGTAGCTTCCAACTGGGAGTTGCAGGAATCATTTCAAAAGCAGAAAATTAGCTCAAAGAAAGGGAATAGAAATTGAAAGTTTAAAACTTCACAGGAAAATGAAATTTCCATGATGAAACTCTCCATTCATAAATTGTATCATCAAACTAGAAGATGAAAGAATTTAGTTTATTTATTTATTTATAATTATTTATTGATACAGGGTCTTGCTAGGCACCTCCAATTCATGCTGATACTCCTATTTCAGCCTCCCCAGCACTGAGATTACAAGCATGAGCCACCACACTCCCAGTGTGCAGCCAGAGCGTATGCCCAGGGTTCCAGAGCCCACAGAGTAGGCAGTGTCTGGGATCGGATTCCTATCCTTGAGCTTACCAGGCAGGAGCTTAAACCACCCAGCCTTCTCTCCAGCCCCATTAAATGAAAGAATTGAAGAGAATAGTTAAAATTAGAACAAAAATAATGACAAAATTAAGAGAGCAACACTAAATAAATACTTTCTATTAAAGTTACAAAATCCACAGTAAAGGAGAGGAAATTATTAGAGAGGAAGTTAAGAGTGAGTCATAATAGCATGTACCTAGAACCCCTGCACTCCGGAAAATCACATAGCAGGACTCCAAGTTGAAACAGACTGCTTCCAGTTTAGAGAGTTAATAACAGACTGTGAAAACAAAATTTTAAAGGAACAGGACTAGGCATATAGCTTGGTTCAAAGGCCCTTAATTTAAACCTGAACACAAGAAAGAGAGAAAGAAAGAAAGAAAGAGAGAGAGAGAGAGAGAGAGAGAGAGAGAGAGAGAGAGAGAGAGAAAGAAAGAAAGAAAGAAAGAAAGAAAGAAAGAAAAGAAAGAAAAAGAAAAGAAACAGGAGAACACAGATCTATTTTCTAGATCTGCCATGCCATGTGGCTCCCAAATCCCTGGACATGCTTTGCCAGCTACTACAACTGGGCTTGGTGGTGCACACTTTTAATCCCAGAGCTAGGAAGGCTGAGACAGGAGGATCACTATGAGTCCAAGATGCATAGCAAGGCCCTGTACCAAATGAATAAATGAAATTAATTTTTTAAAATAATATGACAAGAATGTGGAGGAAAATACTGAAATATATAAATTAAAAGTTGCCTAAGGGCACAGGGCAGGGTATTACCCTGGGAAACTGTTTTCCTTAAAATCATGTTTATTTATTAATTTTATAAAATAATTATAAATAGAAATAGAAAAATAATGAAAATCTAAAATTTAAATATAAGAGTGGATGATTACATGAAGTAGGGGAACGTGAAGAATGAGGACAGGACTGAGAACACTGTTTCAAAGATTGATCCTACAGGGATCTAGCTCTTTCCACACCACACGATAAAGGAGCATGCTAATTAGTGTGGGTGCCTTTCGCTTGTGCTGAAAAAGGAATGGAGCAAGCCAGAATAGAAGAAAAATAGAACCGGAAGTTCTGTGGTGGCAAATTACTGTTCAGTAACAGTTACTGTTCAGTAACAGTTGAAACAGAATGCTTCCAGTTTAGAGAGCTAACAACAGACTGTGAAAACAAAATTTTAAAGGAACAGGACTAGGCATATAGCTTGGTTCAAAGGCCCTTAATTTAAACCTGAACACAAGAAAGGAAAGAGAGAAAGAGAGAGAGAGAGAGAGAGAGAGAGAGAGAGAGAGAGAGAGAGAGAGAGAGAGAGAGAGAAAGAATATGAATGCGGGGTGAATGTGGGGTGAATGTGGGGTTGACAGGTTTGACAGGAGAAAAAAATATTTTTGTATAAAAATTTAGTTCATCACTCTATCATTAACCTTTTCCTAATGCTGTGCAGGAAACATCATTGAAACTTATTTATACATGTCATGCCTGTCCCTGCAGACCTCAAATATCAGCTATTGAGGAGGATAAGGGAAGCTAAAGATCTCGAGTTTGAGGCCAGCCTGGGCAACGTGGTAGGCTACTTTAAAAGAAAATATAAAGGTAGTCTAGGAAAGCACCTTAACAATAGCCATTATGTTCAATATCCAGCATTCCACTAATTTCTGACGAAGTAAACATGCATAAGGAAATTACTGCATAGTCAATAAATGTGTAAACCTTGACCTGTTTAGGATGTAGTGGAAATGGAAACCTCCGTCGCGCTCCTCTCGACTGGGCTCCTTCTGCCTCCCAAAAAACAAGCGAAAGTAATTATTGACAGAATAATCTAGACCCTAATACTTCCAGCAACTCTGATGACTAGAATTTTAATAACAGCAATGTGGTGCAACATATGCAGTTTACATGGGGAAAACCCTGAGATTCATGTATGATTTATCCAGGATCACAGGGCAGAGGTCATCCACTTAACTGAAATTTCACATAGTTCTTGAAGTTTCGTCATGGCTCTCCTACCTTCTCTTTTCAGTCAACTCAGGGTTTTGTTTTTTTGTTTTTGTTTTTGTTTTTTTGTAGGTTTTTTTTTTTTTTTTTTTTTTTTTTTTTTTTTTTTTTTTTTTTTTTTTTTTT
>PVJA010000553.1:114799-130414 GCA_004027025.1 Myocastor coypus | reverse complement strand
TAGAATTCACTTCATAACTCTCCAACAAATCTACTTTCCTAAAATGCTATTTTCAATATGATATTTACCATACTGGATTTTTTTTGTTGTTTATTGCTAACTTGGTCAAGCTCAATACTACAATCCATATATCTCTTTATATTATGTAAGACAGACGGAATCCTTTTATTAAAAATGCCTAAATTGTTTCCTATAACTGTAATTGCTATTTTTATAGATAACTGAAAATTTATCAATATTTACATAGTAATTTTTAGGGTCTTTATATCATAATGTTTAAACCAAAGAACCATAGCATATAGGTATCTTTTATTATTATGAAAAGTATTTTGTTCTTGAAAGTTCTGCCATATCTGTTAGATCTTGATTTTTCTAATTTTTTACTGCTGTTATTATCATTAATTATATTTGTTTGCTTTATAAGACGATTCCACAAACAGATGTATAAACTTAACCATTCATTAATATATATTTGCTATTCAAAAATTCTGAAGTAAATTCTGATTAAGCTAAAAAGAATTTAATTAGCAAAGGAATGTGTTTTAAATTAGTTAAGAGTTAAAACAATGGAGTAATTATTGAAATGTAGGATATTGTTTAAACTCCTAGAAGTAACCATCATTAACTTTTTGAGATATAGGATTTTAATCTTCATTTTGAGCACATGTTTATTAGTTTTTCTGTTTCTATACACACATACAGCAAGCGAGAGAAACACAAAGATAAAAAAATGATTTATTTATCAAGTTAAGAAACTGCACTACAACTTTTATTATGACCACATTTCAAGTATATTTAACCATATATGAACAAAGATATAGAAAGTAAAATGAAATTTAACAAACTATTGTAAGAATACACCCTACATTGTTTTCCTAGTCCAACATTTTTGATACTGGGTCTCACTACACAGTTCACACTGTAGTGGTCCTCCTGTCCCAATGTCCTCAGCACTGGGATTTCAGGCAAGTGCTACAATGCCTGGCACAGAGCAACCACAGTTCTGGGGCCAGCAAGGCATACAATGCCAGGGGTAGAACTTTGGACCTTGTACCTAACAGGCAGAAACTTAGATCACTGAGCTACCTACCTAGCCCTCTAAGTTGTAAACATTTCAGAACTTGAAGTACTTACTATACTACTGAAATGGAATTCTTGAAAAAAAGTTTTTATACTTTGACAAATGTATATGACAAATACTTAAAAATTAAACTTCTTCCAAAAGAAATGTTCACCTATTTCTATTAAATTATAAAAACAATCTATATGGAGACTAAAACTCACTGATAATGTATAGGTGTTTCAATAAAATCAGAAAAGTAAAACATATCCATATATTTGTAGCTTGAGTATGTATTTCAGATACTTGAACTTTTATACAGTAATTTATTTATACATGCATTTTTAATTTTTGGCAATTCTTATTCTATAATGTCACCCATCTTTTTTAAGTGAGAAATTATTTTTAATTAATATGAAAATTTGTTCACATAAAAGTTCAGTAAGTCTTGTCCCTCTATATTTCAAATACTCATCTTCAGTTCTTATCATCTACCCATACACATTTGATACCCCTTTATTCCTTGAAAGTGATATTTATAATATAGTCCACTTAAGTATATTTTTTGTTTCGTGACTTTGTTGTTGTTGTTGTTGGCAGAACTAGGGATTGAATTCAGGCCCACTTTTTTGATCTTGATTAGATAATTATTTTAAAAATTCTATAAATATATACTTTATCTGATATATTTTTCTAATTTTTATTAGTACATGTTTACTATTTAATGTGATGAGAATCATCCTGCGAAGTTGTTACAAATAATATAATTACGTATTTTTTTCTCCATCCTTCTTCTCCCTTTCCTTTTGGTCCTTTTCCTTTTTTATTTTTATCTATCTATCTATCTATCTATCTATCTATCTATCTATCTATCTATTTATTTATTTATGTATTTATTTTTGCTGGGATCAGGGTTCAAACTCATGACTTTGCACTTGCCAGGCAGGCACCTGTGCCACAGAGCTATCTTCCCGGCCCCTCTCTTTTTAAAAAGACCTCTCTGCCGCCCTCTTTTCCTGCCTCCCTCCCTGTTTCTGTCTTTGTGTCTCTACTGCCTGTTTTTTTTTTACTTTGCTCTTTGTTTATATTTTAAGTCTCTTGTGTTATAAAAAAATCATATCTTATCTAGCACCTTATTATTTAATTTTATCTTTCTAGAAAATGATTTTATTTGCAATTTTTATATTGCTTTAAATTAGTATATCCTAAAATATTTCATTTTTTACATCGGTATACAATTAAAATTTTCCATTGATTTGGCCTGATATCATAATTGTGTAACATGTTTTTCCTAGTATAAATTGAGCTAATGCATAATTACCAAATGAAAGACTAACTTTAATATTATATAAAAGATGAATGAGATTTTCTTAAACAATTAGTAATCCACAGCATCAATTAAGAACACGCAAAGTAACCAAAATAGTTAAACTCATTGTGTCACAGCAGAATCGAGTGACCTTATGTTCTGTATTATTACTGTTGCTTCTTTCTGATCTTTGTTACTTATTCCTACATCAAAATTAACATTTTTAATTTTTATTTAAAATTAAGTTTTATCTATTACATATATTCATATGAGATTTGAGATTTGGATGAAGGCAAAAACAAAAATAAAAGAGACACATGCCTACTGTCACTGATATCAAAGGCAAACTTGTAAAGCAGAGAAATTATGCACTGAGAAACCAATGTATAATTCATACCCAGATGCTGTCCAGTTTCAGAATCAAGGTTGTTGAGAGATAGTGGTGGAAGAAGTATAGAGACTGGGCACCTGGAGCTCTGAACTGTTTCACACTGCAGTGTACACCAGTGATAAGAATGATCTGTTTTTCATTCTAATAACCAATGAGTAATTAGCTATTTCCTATGACTAGCAGTATTGGTTTAGCTCTCTAGTTTAATTTTTTTGCTGCCCAGAATTATATACTATTTATCTTGAGTTGATTTACTCAATAAACAAGTGAATTGATAAAAGAAGTGTGGTATTTGCACATAGTGGAGCAGCACTACTCATAAAGAAAGATAAAATTGAGTCATTTGAGACCAACTTGAGCCCATACTGGGAAACAGTTAGACTGTTTCACACTGCTCAGAGATGTTAAGGACCCCTGAGGATGCGAACTCACCTGTCTGCAGCAGGGGCACAGTGAGAGACGCAGTTACACAATAATGATTTAGCTCAGGTAAATGTGAACACACAGGTTATTGCACCCCATAAGAATGCAAACGTGAGACAACATATACAGAAAAAAAAATTCTAGAATAGAGATGCAGGTGGCTCTACTGTGCCCTTGCACTCTTGTTCTCTGCTTGGCGTCATGCTGTCTACTTTTATCACTCAGGACTTGGTGCTCCTCAACTTTAAGGATTCACCCATGAAAATCTCTTCGTGTCCCAGACAGACTGTAATGTTAAGTGAAGTAAATCAAAAATATAACCCTAAATAGTGTTTTATTTTTCTTACATGAAACAGCAAACTATATATAAAGAACAAAATAAAACCTAACCGAAAGTGGGGAGACAGAACTTTCTTAAAGAGGGGAAGATCAGTAGATTAAGAGAAGGGAGAGGAAAGAAAAGAAAAGGAACAGAAATGAAGTTGGGTGCACTGTGTACGCATATTAACTTCTCACATGGAATCCAATCATAGTGTACTGCAAACATGTAATAATAAAAAACAAAAGGTAAATACAGAAATCGGCAACACCCACTTCTCATCAAAAAACAAGAAAATGACAAATTGAGTAAAACAAATTGGGCATGTGGTAGTGGTAAATTGACTGCCAATTTGACTGATGATACCAGACTGAACTGAGTCAGTATGGCTTGGGCAGGAAAAATGCACTTTAAGGCGGCTAAAAGGGAAAACAATAAGCCAGAATTTGTGATTTTCTGCAGAGGAGCTTCAGCTGTTCTCTTCAGACATGGGCATCATCTCCTGCCTCTTGACAGAGATTCTTTAGAGTAGCACTGGCCTCCTGGGCAGATTTAACTTCTAATTCTGACCCTTGGACTTGCACTGTAGCTCCCTCAGTCTTCAGTTGCAGATCCTTAGGCCCCTTGATGCAGGCTCCTACAGGATACTACACTGGACTTCAGGTCTGCAGCTGGATGATGCTTCAGGTCTCTGGGGTGGGAACAGATCCCTTGCACTCTTTTACATTTGGATCTGAGTATTCATCATAGGCCCATTTTGTAAAAATCTGTGTTCTGCATTAAATCTAACTGAGAACATATGTAAACCTTTACCATGGTTCTCTAGCAAAACAAAACCCATAGATTACTGATCTAGAGCTGGATTTGTAAACACCTGCCTGGCAAGTGCAAGGCCCTGACTTCAATCCCTAGCAGCGGTTGTGTGGAAACTCAGATTCTTAATAGCTGAAAATCATTCCTGTATACCTTTACTTATTAGAAATGCCTGTAGAACTGTTATAGGATTAGTATCACTAGATATTCTTTCCATTTCTATGTTGAAACATCAGGAGAATAAAATTCATACTTGAAATTGAAAATATACACATTTCCTTCTGATATGCTTATCATTCTACCTGAGCAGCAGTAATGACATTATTGGGATATTTTATTTGTTTTATAGAAATTATAGGTCTCCAATCTAAAGAGAAATGCATAGAGAATAAATTTAAATTTCTAAAGGAAACAAAAAATTGTCAGTATTTTGCAGATGCTTATTATCTTATTCCTATAATTATTGTTTATCATGTTCACTGATCATTTCGATATCTTATATAGATAATTGGTAAGAGTAATTTAATTGCAATCCTACTTTAAATATTCTTAATTAGTGAAGCACATATAAATAAATTACCATCTTGCTGAAGGTCACACATAAATATGTTTCACCAAAATTTTACAAAGCTGCATCAAAGTATATTCTCTGAAATATATCTTGGAGATTAGTTCAGCAATATCTAAATTAGACATCTAGCAGTAAACGTCTAATAATTAAACATACTTTTAAGCAAAATAACAAATAGCTACTAATTTCTTCTTCTTCTTCTTCTTCTTCTTCTTCTTCTTCTTCTTCTTCTTCTTCTTCTTCTTCTTCTTCTTCTTCTTCTTCTAATTCTTCCTCTTCTTTTTCTTCCTCTTCTTCTTCTTTTTCAATGGCCAGCTCAGCCAGCTCTGGGGGTAGGGCTGGTGCAACATATGGTGCTGGGGATCGAACCACGGTCCCTGTGGCTGCCTTAGCTTTCCTAAGCAGGTGCTTAGACCACTGAGTCATCCCGCCGGCCTGCTACTAATTTCTTTCTCTTTTCTTTTTACAAAAGAGGGGTTACTTCACACAAAAGTGGTAGTTTTACGATGTGTTCAAATACAAAGAGAGAATTTGAAAAAAGGAAGATGCCTAATATCCAAGATTGATTATTTATAAAATACGTTACTATAATAATTACACTTAAGTAAATACCATAGAATTTCCATATAATTTCAACCAATAAGTTGAAAATATGATTTCAATACAAATCTTGATTTAGTCAGGGTATAAGTACTAGTGGTACTATTTTTAAGCTACTAATTCATACTATTTATACTATAATGTAGGAGATAAATCATAGATTAGCATAGTCACTAGCATTCGCAGATGCCTCACAGATCCTATATGTGACATTCATTAACACAAGATTCCAGGAACAGGAATTTCAACACAAAGCAGTAGGTTCCAAGGATCTAAAATAGGCTGATCTGATAATGATAACACTTTATAAAAAATACAATTTTCATAAACCTTAAAAGAAAGGATAGTGCTATTTTTAGCAGAAATACCTGGTTACTAACCTGCACTAAATCTAAAATAAAAGGATAAAACTTTGAGGAAAGACTCTAAGTAAAAATGGTCCCAGCCAGTGACCTCCCTAGATAGGACCCACTGGACTTCTCTCTTTGCTTCACAGAACATTAGCATTGGGAAGTGTCTAAACTCATCATATACTGAGACCAAAAGTGAGAAATTACCATGAGTGAGAGACAATCTGTTAGGACCACTAGAAAGCTCAAACAACATTATTTGATTGTTTATTGAATAATATAAAATATCTTGATTATTGTGTTTCAAGTTGTTTTTGAAAATTTTTGGAAAAGTAGAGACTAAATTTGTAATCAATTTATTACTGCATATAAAATATGATATCTTTCATATATAATCTTTATTTTTGGCTAAAGGATTAAGAAAAATATATTTATATATCTAAACAGTTTTCCCAGAAATTGTAGCCTCAACTATTCAGTTTAATGGTATGGTCCTAACAAGAAGAATATGGTTGATATACACCTAGTTAACAAGTATTTACATCATTTTGAAGACCTAACAACTAAATATAGCATATACAAGTTAAAACAATTTTTGCAAGCTATATGGCACATTCCTGTAATCCCAGTTACTCAAGAACATGAGGAAGGAGTACGGTAATCTATAGGCCAACTTGGGCAACTTAGAGTGATCCTGTTTACTCTAAATTGTAGCTCAGTGATCAAACATATGTGAGGCCCTTGGCTTAATTCACATAATTGCAAGTAAATAATCAAATAAGTAAATAAAAATTTAAGTGAGGTCTTCTCAACAGAAGCTTTTAATGTAAAACATATAATGCTCAATTTTTTATTTTAGAATGTTAAACATCTTTTTATTCTGTGCATTATTCTCAGATTCATATAATTCAATCAAAACAAGTTATACCATCCTAAAATAATATACAATTAGACTCTAAGTTTTACTTCCAAATCTTTTGAAAGAACAAAGGAAACACTGGAAGTTGTTAAAAATACAATTTAGTGTTTGGAAAAACTATATTGACACTTAATAAAAAAAAAAGAAAATAGGTTTATGGCCTCCAAGGAAATCAGTGATGTTGATAACTAAATAATTAGAATTGGAGCTTTGTGAACATCTTGATTAATCTTATATTAATTTGTAAAGTGAAGGTAGAAAAAAGAGAAAATCTCATTCCCAGAAGTCGCTTTGAACCACATAGAAAAATAAATAGAAATCATTATACAAATAATAGCAATCATACATCACAAAGTTAAACTTTAAACTCCTTAAATGAAAACAAAAAAAACTTATTCTTTTTTAACTGAAAACAAAATGTTTCCCATAAAATGCCCTTTGTAATTTAAACACTTCCTGTTATGTTTAGTAGGCATAATAATAATAGGGAAGAGAGTCAATAGAGTTATATTCAAATGTCCATACATTAAACTTATGCATATCAAAATACATACATGATTGTTTACTGAACTGTAATAAATCTTTAAACAGCATTATTCACAAATGAAAGTGAAAAATGTATCATAAGTAAAATCACAAACTGGAGGAATCCAGGTAGCCGGCTCTCCCTCCTGCATTTGTGGGACCAAGTGACAAGGGAATGCCAGCCACATACATAGTGGGACACTGACTAGGGCACACACAATAGACTGGCAGGACTGATGGCAAGGAAAAGTCCAAAGTAACACTAATAATACAAGCTGGTAAGTGGTAGGTTGGGTGAACCAGTACTGTGCTTGGGGAGCAAAGATACACAGAATGGAAACAGTGGGTAGGGACAGCCACCTTTTCTTTCTTTTTATTTTATTATATTTTAAATTTATTTAGTTATTTATCATTTTGAGATAGGATCTCACTATGCAGTTTAGGCTAACCTTGAGCTCACTTTGTAGCCGAGGCTGGTCTTGAACTCAAAAAAAGGTCCTTCTGCCTCAGTTCTGAAATTGCAAGCATACACCACCATAGCCAACTACTCCCTTTGTTTCACTCTTCTTTTCTTTTCTCCTTATTTTTTTTTTTTTTACTTTTGCAAAAGTTGTGGAGAACTCTAGCCACAAAAAAAGTTAATTCTGCCCCCCTCAAACCCAATTTCAGGTAATTCCTGTTCATAAAGCGATTATTTCTTTCTGTTCTCTTTAGTTTCCCAAAGCTTTCATGATAACCTTTTGTCCTCTATGCATGATTCTAATTCCTTTTCAGTTATTTTTGTGTTATATAATATTCTTCTTAAATTTTCCCATTGCAGAGTAAAACTACTTCATCAAAGGGAAACACTTTGTATACAAACACATAATTTATTATTGCTTCCCTTATATAACTGTAGATGTGTTGTGATGGTTCAAAGTACAAAGTAATATTTATTACAGTTTGTCTGATTCTAGGCTGTGCTTGATGCCATTGCTCTTGCCAATTCTACTACCTGTTATGGCTTGTTGCTAGCTGTGCCCCCAAAGCCTCAGGGAGTAATTGGGGCAGCATCTAGAGCTTGTGCTTAATTCATGATCTAATGCGGGGATTAGGGATATGACTGATACACCTATACTAACATGGGAAATCTGCATATAATATGAGGAAAGGAGGCAGGCTTGCTAGCTACTGTAGCTGCTGCTCCTCCCATTGTGCTTTTCCACCACCATGAACAGCTGCCCTCTGCCATGTGCCACTCTGCCTTGGAGCCTGCTAAGTATGGCCTGAAATATCCACTGACTATGAAATAAATGGACCATTCTTTCATTAATTCTGGGTGTTGGATATTTTGTGTACTCTGGACATTTTGTCCCATCAGCAAGGGAAAAATAATGAAGACAGAATTTGGTGTCTAGACCGTGACTGTTGCTATGACTATAGACCTGACCATGGGATTATGACCCTTTGGAAATAGCTTATGGAAAGAGATAGGAAAAGTTCAGAGATGTCCCTGTAAGAGAAGCATGAAAGTGCCTTCGGTTGTGCTGTAGGGGAGATTCTGGCAAGAGCTGAGAAGGCCAGAAGGATGATACAATTTTGGCCTGTAAACACTAGGTTGGGGAGTTACTTCTGGGAAGGACTGTATTGGTTGTTAGACTCCACATTATGTATGTTTTAGCTTGACAGAAAGTTTGTCTGTAATTTGCTCATGTTCAGAGACTTTACTTGAGACAAATTAACTGTGGCAGATTGATTAATCTGTCAAAAGATATTTCAAGGCAGTCGAATGTTGAGGTAGTGGCATGGTTAGTGCTGGGGATTTTAGTCAGATTCATGTTGAGAGTAAAGAGCACAAAGCCCAGCAGGATGATTCAAAATATTGTGAGTTAGGCCAGAAAGGTAGCCCTGATAAAGCTGTTGATTTCAAAGATAGAGCCGAGAAGATCTCCATCATGGAGCTAAATAAGCCTTTCCTTTCTTGGTTCTTTGTGATGGGTATTTTGTCCCATCAACAAGGAAGAAGCAAAAGAGACACTACTTTAGCTAGAATTTCATATCAGAACTAATCATTTCTTCCTTGAAAAAAAAAAAAAAAAAAAAAAAAACCATACTGGGATGCTTTTGGTTAGTAAGCTCGACACAACCAACACCAAAAGGAAAAGAAACTGAGTCAAACAGATATTAATACCTCATTCTTGCTTAATTAGGAAGGTAGAGTCTTGGGACAGACACAAAAACCTACTATATACAGAAGACATTCATGAAGAATGCACTGTTTCTAGAGAGCCCTTCATACTAGTGTTATAGCTACCTAGTACCAAAAACTTTAAATGACCAACATAGAAAACAGATAATTTTTTTAATTGAATGACAAGATCCAGAAGCAAAATGCAACCTCAGGTCTCCAGACTACCCAGAACAAGTCCAGGAGATCAAGATAGAGGAACATTGAAGAAATACACCTGGAATTTGAAAAATGATAACAATTTTTTTAAAAGTCCATAAGGATATAGAGGAAATTAGAAAAGAAATAATCTTTCAGATAACAATACAGAATGGTATTACAATGAAGAAATAACTCAGCAAATCTAGAGTATCCATAGATTAAAATAATAGAGGAACAATAGAAAATGTTGAAATTTTAAATACATAATTAAAAAAGGAAGATAATGCGTGGCATAGATTCAAAAAGATATCCATGAGGGCTGGCCAGATAGCTTAGTGGTCTAAGGCAGGCACAGGAACTGGGATTCAGTCCTGGTGCCCCCAGAAATAAAAATATGTCAGTAAAGTTTGGCAAAAATGCTTGAACAAAGCTGAATACAGTCTTTCAGAACTTGAACTGAAGCTAGCATTCTTGAAAGGGAATATATCTTAGAAAATAACAAGGGACCAGAAATATTAATTCAACAGTAACAAGATTTTACAGGGCCAGAGCCAGGAAGCTTGTTGTTGTTTGTGGACTATGTTAGAGGCAAACCATGGGGACATTGAAGATGGCAATTTGGAAGAAATGGAAGAGGAAGTATGGCTTAAGAACAGAAAAAGTCAAAGAAATGGGAACAAAGATCCAGTGAAGGAAGATGTATAAAAATCTAAGAAGAGGCGAGACTCCCCTCCCGCTGAGAAGCTGTCACCAAATCCTTTCAAACTGACAAGACATATGTACACTATCACTGATACTGTGATCAACTACAAAGATAGTTCAGGGTGGCAGCTCAGTGAGGACTCCATTCAGTTAATTCCAGGAAAGAGTTATCAGAGTACTATGAATCAATTAGGAAGCTAGTGGATTGAATGAATGAATGAATGAATGAATGAATAAATAAATAAATAAATAAATAAATAAATAAATAAATAAAAGAATGGCTGGCCAAGTAGCTCAGTGGGTTAAATTGCCTGCAAGTAGGTGCAGGAGCCAGGAATTTGGTCCCCAGGCCTTCCCTGCCAGCCCCGCCACTGGGGCACACTGAGAGAGCAATTGAGACTAGGCATGATGGCACACACCTGTAATCCCAGCTCTTGGGAGGTGGCAGTCACTAAGAGTCTGATCTAGTAGTGAGACTCTGGACACCTGTAAACCCTAACATAAAATACAGAACAAAACAATGCAAAATTAAATAAATAAACAGAAGGACGAATTCATAATCTTAAGTACTGGAGCCTGGTGACTTGGAGTAAGATGTCATGCTTCTGTGTCACAATGCTCAGATATTCAGGTTGGAGGAATTCAGATCTATAAAGACTCTATCATCTTATGGTCAATGTTTAAGGGCTTGCAGTAAAAAATTGCCAAAGAGGAAGAAAGTGAGACGGAAAGCAATGAGGAAGAGGAAGAAGATAAAGAGGAGTCTGAGTCTGAGGCGAAATCTGTTAAGGTGAAAATCAATCTCAATTAGAGAGATGAGTAAGGCTGAGACTAAGGAAAAGGCAAGGAAAGGACAAACGAAGGAAAAACAAAGCCAGTGGTGAGCAATCTTGACATCGATGACAAGCAGGATGATCAATCAGAAGCAAGTGGGAACGATGAGGAATGACCCCTGTTGTGCTAAGTAGATTTCCTCCCCTCTCCCATTTCTACCCAGTGGCTTCACGTGGGCACTGGGTTCTTTCTGTGTCCTCCTCCTTATCTTATAAACCAGCTTTAGAGTAGAGCCAGAAACTGTGATATCATATTGTAAGAAACCCACAAAGTTTGTAACATAATTTCACCAAATGAGCTTCAAAGATTCAAAGATTCAAACAAACAAAAGCTTTTGATGAAAAACGTGGGTGAATAATAAATTTTTCTGGGTGAGTCTAATTTGGTAAAGTTTTGTACCTTACTTTATCACCTGCTTGGATGAGACTTTTTCTTCTGTAGCAGCAGAAGCCATTGAAAGCCACTGGTAATTCATTTTTCTTATTTTATTTTATTTTTCATTAGGCAATTTTCAAGATTTTAATTTTTAATATTATTTTTATACTGTGGTACATATGAGCAACTTCAATATATGATAAATGTAAAGTAGTTAGACTTCACCTATATAATGCGTTTTCCCATTTTATGCTTTAAGACCTGAAAGATGATTTTTAAGTTGCATAAAATTTATGCCTACTGTAAACATTGCTTAATTTTTTATATTGTATTTAAAAAATTGTTGAAAATGCTATTATATATTGAGATCTATATAGTGCAGTGGATGGCTTCTTTTGTCCACATGATTTCCTATGTCACCAATGTGTCTTGTCTCCATCTCCCTTCAGTGCACTTAATCTTTGCTTTCTTTGCACAGTGTCTTTGGTTGCAAGTCATAAGTCTGAGGCAAATAAAATTCCAGTATTTTAGAAAAAAAAAAGACGTTACAAAAAACTCCAATATAAGATTAATAAGTGTCAGTGAATAAACAGGTGTCATGACAAGTGACATAAAAAAGACTATTTGCAGAAGAACAAAAATTTTACCAAGCATGGCAGCAGAATCTGGCACACAAGTAATGAGGCACCTAGATCTCTAAGTAGCCATGACCAAAATAAATATATACTGAGTCATACAATAATGAAAATACAAGAAATAAGTCACAAATTAGTGTACTTAAAGCTGTTAAAGCAAAGAGGCAGATTATTTACAAAGGAAAGCCTATTGAAATAACAGCAGATTCTCAACACATACCATCAAGTCAAGGAGAGTTTGGAGTGATAAACCTCAAGTCATGCAAGGAAACAATTTACAGCCCAGGTTGATGCACCCTGCAAAACTATCTTTCAAAATTGGTGGACAAACAAGATACTTTCCTGGCTAAGAATAACTTGAACAAATGTATGACCAACAACAAAGAGTACTGAAGAATATGCTAGCCACAGTTTCAGTAACAACAACAGAATCAAACTGGTAGGCAGAGCCAAAAAATAGAGGAGAAAAGCAGGGAACCAACATCAGGAAAATAACATGACAAATATAAATGAATACATTATCAGGTATGATTGTCAAAGTAAAATATTTCAATTCGCCAAACAAAACAAATGGGCTAGCTTAATGGATTCAGAAAAAAACATGCAAAAGTACATTGCATACAAAAATATTTAACTCTAAACAAACTCATAGAGTAATAGTATCACTAAGCTTCTCTTCTGGAGGGTTAGGGACATAAGTTACAGACCAAAAATCAGAATAAAAGAAGGGCTATAAGGATAGCCAATATTTTGGCCCTAGCCCTTCAAGGTCACTGAGGACTCAGGCCGTAAGAGAACCTGTGCTGTAACATCCTATGACTAAGTGATGTCCCAAATTTTCTGTTCAATGAGATTATGGGGTCACAAAGGAAAGGGGTTGATGATGTATAGTGTACTTAAGGAGAGTCACCTAGAGAGAAAACCTTCTATCAAGCATTCACAGAGAGCAAACTGGTCAAGCAATGGCCATGACTCATCCAGATGGCTGACACTGACAGCAGTTCTACAAAGTACTGTATATGGTTTCAAGGTAAATCCTGAGGGGACCTGAGTGACCTTGGGAGATTGAAAAAAAAAGTTGCATGTATTTTTATACAGGTCTTGCTTTAACTTGCCCTAAACCACCCAGCCGAAAAGTTTAATCACAAGGCATAAATGGTATACCTAGATAAGTATGCTGAGCTGTCAAAGTCTTAAATGAACAGCTTCTGACATTTCCCATTCTGCCAATAACACAGTGGAATATTGGACTATGTATACAAGTATTTTCTCTTAGTTCAATGAGAACAAATTTTTGTACCAATGATGCTTATAAAACTTATCATGTCTGCATCCTGTGCTCTGAATAACTACTGAGAGGACAATAATATGCATTGTATCAATTATTGGGAATGTATATCTAACATGTTTTGAAACTGTCACATTGTTATTTCTTATTAAAAGTAATACAAAATAAAAAACAAATGAATACAAAAAATAGATAAAAACATAAATAGATAAGTAAAAGAAACTCATGGACTGAAATTCAAAGGATGAAGAACAATACTTTATGGAATAAGAACACCCCTACAAGAAAAAAAGCAGAAGTAGGTATTCTGATTGCAGTCAGGATGAGTTTCAAACAAAGAATGATCAAAAGAGATAAGGAATACCATTACATACTTATTAGAGTAAAACTTCAAGAGGCAGAGCTCACAATTGTAATATATGTGCACCAAATACGGGAGTTCAACAATATAAGACAAATATTAGTAAAAATTAAAAAAAAAATCAAACAACCAACAACACAGATGTAACAAAGGACCTTAATATCGCATAAATAGACCAACAAAAAATTTAACGAATATTAGAAATGGCCAAGGCTTGTACACAAATGGGCTCAGGAGATGTTTAAAGAGGGCTCAAAAAACCACCAGAAAACTCATTCTCAGTTGCATGTGGATGTTCTTCAAAATAGACCATATACATGCTCACAGAACATAATTAAGTAACAGAAAAGTAACTATGATTATCCCATACATATTATCTTAGCATAGTGCAATAAATTTGGAAATTAATATTAAAAGAAATTACAAATCCTCAAGAAACACATGAAAATTGAACAACGCCCTCCTGAACAACCAATGGGTAATAGATGAAACTAAAGAGGAAAATAAACACTATCTACAATTAAAAGGAAATGCAGATATAATATATCATAACTTGTAGGATGCAATAAAAGCGGTCTTAAGAGAGAAATTTGTAGTACTGAACTCTCACATCAGGAAAACAGAATGCACACAAATAAAAAAATAGTGTTGCATCTTAATCTTCTAGAGAAAGAAGCCCAAAGTCTAGGATAGGGAAGAAATTATAAAGTTTAGAGAAGAAATTAATGCAATTGAGACTATGAAAATAATGCAAAGAAACATTGAGCTGGACCAGCAAGATAGTTTAGCAGCCTAAGGTGCCTGCATAGCCAAGTTTAGTCAACTTCAGGGACTACAGTTTGATCCCTGGCACCACATGATACACCAGCCCCACCCAGGGCAGGCTGAGCGGTCTGTAACATATCTATAATATAATATAGTATATATATATCAATGAGTTAAACAATTTATTCTTTTGACAAATAAATAAAATTGATAAATAGATAGCCAACTTTATCAAACAAGGAAAAGAAAAAATCAAAATTCATGTAATGAGGAATGAAATCACCATAGAGATATAATGGAAGTTCAGAAAATCATCCATACCTATTTCAAAGATCTTTACTATCACAGAATCGAAACACATAATAAATGGGAATATGCCTAGATATGTATAAGTATTTCATGGTAGTTATTCAGAGCACAGGAGATGTATATGATAATTTTTCTAATCATTATGTGTGTGTGTGTGTGTGTGTGTGTGTGTATCTGTGTACACAGAGAGTTAGGATAGATGTGCAGTTATTTTGTTTTAGTTCATTGAGAATAAAAATTTGTACTAATATTGTTTAGAAAAAATATCAAGTTTGTATCTTGTCCTCTGAATATCTAATATGAAGACAACATTATGCATGATATTAATTGTTATAATCACCCTACTAAGTTGTTTTGAAACTGTTTCATTTGTATTTTGTCTTTTTTCTCATTAAAATGAATTAAAATGAACTTACCAAATTCACTACTATATGCAAAAAAGCAAAGAAATACGAAACATTTCTTACTCTTGATAATATAAAACAATAAACAGTCTTATGTAGTAATAAATTGAATTATGTTTGTCTTTAAAAAATAAAATGAAGCCGGGCGTGGTGGCTCACGCTTGTAATCCCAGCACTCGGGAGGCTGAGGCAGGAGGATTGGTGCGAGTTCGAGACCAGCCTGGGCTACAAAAGTGAGCTCAAGGCCAGCCTCAACTGCATAGCAAGACCCTGTCTCAAAAAGACAAAAAAAAA
>PVJA010000553.1:89715-114699 GCA_004027025.1 Myocastor coypus | reverse complement strand
AAAAAATAAAAAAATAAAAAAAAAATAAAATGAAATTTAAAAAAGCTACAGTACTCTGAGAAAGACTGAAGAGGATATCAGAAAATATGAAGCTAACTCTTGCTCATAGATACGAAGAGCCAACATAGTGATCATGGCCATATTCTGAAAACTGTTGTAAAGACATTGTGCAATCTCAATCAAGATGTTGACTGAGCTTGAACTATATGTGCATAGCAGAACTACAGAAAACAATCTAAAATTCACAGAACTAGAGAAAACATTCCAAAATTCATTTGGAGACAGATTTAGAATAGCAAATGTAATTATGGACAACAAAAGCAAAAAAAGAGACATAAAAATCCTTGACTTGAAATTATACTACAAAGCTATTGTGAAAAAAGATCAGCATGGTATTATGAAAGAAGCAGCAATGAGGTTCAGTGGAACAGAATAGCAGATAAAGACATGACTCGAAATACATTCACCCACCTTATCTTTGGTAAAGGGGCCAAACAAGTTCACTGAAAAAAGGAGAACATCCTAACAAATGGTGCAGGAAAAACATACCTCTATATGCCAAAGAATGAAACTAGACCTATGTCTATAAACATGCGCTAAAGTCAAATGAGATCAAACATCTAAATATTAAAATAAAAATTTTAAATCTATGAGAAGAGAAAGTACCCAGAAATTTGAAGTCATGGATGTATGGAGAGTTTGCCAACAAAACCCAAACTGCATGGGAAATATATCAAAGAACAAAAAATTAGGATCTCATTCTCAAAGAAAGCTTTTTCACATCAAAAGAAATCACCACCATAGTGAAAAATAATCCCACAGAGTGGGAATAAAATTAGTCAATCATACCTCAGACGAAGGACTTCTACCTAGAACAAATAAAGAATTGAAAATTTCAGAAAACAAAATTCAAAGACCCGATCCAAAAACAGGCATGTGAGATGAACACACACCTCTCAGGTGAAGAAATACAAATGATAAATATATGAAAAATGTTTAGCATCATTGGACATTGAAGAGAAGCAAATTAGAACAACAATAAGATTCAATTTCACCCCAGAAAAAAGTGGCCATCGTGAAGATTACCAGTAACAAATGGCTGACGAGCTTTGAGGAAAATGGAGCCCTTCGCTTCTGTTGGTGGGAGCATAGACTACTACAACCACTGTGGGAATCAGTGAGGATGTTTCTCAAAAAGTTATAACTAGAAGTCCCATTTGACCCAGCTCTCTTCCCCAAATAATACAATTATCATACAACAGCAATATATGTACACCCTTCTTTATAACAGCACAAGTTGTAATAGCTATGTCTTAGAACTAGCATAAATGCTTATCAATGGAGAAACCAATAAAAAAGTTGTGATGTTTTTATACAATG
Organism: Myocastor coypus; assembly: GCA_004027025.1. Lineage (NCBI taxonomy): Eukaryota > Metazoa > Chordata > Mammalia > Rodentia > Myocastoridae > Myocastor > Myocastor coypus. The sequence goes on along the minus strand of PVJA010000553.1, from coordinate 113,319 downwards.
GAATATGTCTCAGCCATAAATAAGAATAATCTTGAAATTTTTGTAGCAAATGGATGCTACCTAAGATCATATTAATAAATGAAATAAATCAGACTGACATGTGTAAGTATTGTAGTACCTGTTATGAGATAGTAAATAAGATCTAGAATGTACATTAGATATTGTGAAATGAATGGAAGTGTTTACAAGGATTTAAAAAAAAATCCAGAAAGGGGTAAAGGAGAACGGAAGAAATGGAAAAAAGTGGAAAAACAAAGGCAACTATACTATTAGTGTCTTTTAGCTTATTGAAAAGAAATGTTCATGCTAATGCTGACTGGAAAATTGTTATGGTCCTTTCTTCTACACTGAGTGACTACTTTAAAGATGGCAACATGCAATGTGTTAACAATAGTTATTTTCCCACTATTTTGTTAACAAAATCTTGTTATACCTATTTTTTAATAAAATAGAAATTAAAGTAAAAAGTTCTCATATATGCTTTGGAAAGTAATTTAGGTGGCAGTCATAATTAATGGAATTATCATACTACCATTGTAATCATGACTACTTATAAATGATTTTTAATTACATGAAATATCTTAACTTTGTCAATATATTATTCATTTTAATGCTCGAATCCTATGAAACAGTTGATGCTGTTTTACTAGAAACATTTCACAAAACAAGTTGTCATATGTCATTTTCTCAAAGCTGCTGAAATTAGTAATAAACCTGTTAATTATTATACTGCTTTATAGTTGAAAGAGTTGAGTTTCACTACATATAATAACGTTCCTACAGCAACACAAGTGGAAATATTAGATTCTATATCAAATAAACTCTTCATATATAGCTCTTTTAATAATGATATATTGCTTAGAGATTTATTTTGAGAGCTCCATGTTGTCATTTCAAAGAAAATTTATTCAAAAATATAGTAGATCAGAAAAATCTACTTATGTAGCACTGCAAATAAAAGCTATAACAAATTAAATGTATTCATTAGCTTTTTCCCAAATTGAATTTCTGCTACTAGGAAAACAGATAATAGTTATTTAAATTCATTCAATTAATTTTAATTGAATAAATTTAATTCAATTAAACTATGAATAAAAGAAATTTCAAAGACAAATACTAACATTGACTCTAGTCCAAAAGTCCATCAAGTCTGTAAATATTTATCATTGTCTTTCTTTTTATTCTATAACCAACAGAAACTTTTATCTTTGAAAGAATGAGACAAAGACAACAATATGTTTTTATATTAGAGGCATAACACTTCACCTTTTAAAAGTTTTAGTGGTGAAACCACCAGGAGAACACATATTGAATTAATTATCAAAACAGTACTTAATTATGTTCTTTCATTAATGAGTTCTAAAGGTTAATAAGGTGCTTCTACACATCATCAAGGAACGCTTCAAATCAGAATAATAGTAAAAAGGACCTGAATATGGAAACAAGAAATTGACATTAATATAAATATTCATGCATTTATTACAGCGTCTCATGTGCAATAATCTACAATTGAGTCACTTTGTGAGGATACTATGCTGTCTCATGTATTATGACCTGTTCAAAATGTGATAAAAATATGATGCTTATTTAAACTTTAAAAATTTATAATAATAAAAGACAAATTGCCACAAACCCTTTGGCAAAGAGGCAGGCCAAGATCTTATTTAAGTTGCTAATATTGGTCAATAAGTTATTCACCTTCTCTATTACTGGACCAAATACCTGATGCTTACCATTTGAAGGAAAATTTGAATTTTACTCACATTTTAATGAGATTCAGGCTATGGTCAGCTGATTGTAGGAGAGAGACATCATGGCACAAGGGCTTGGTGGATCAAACACGCTTAATTGCTGTAAGCCAGGATGCAGATCAAGAAAGAGGAAGGGTTGAAAGTACAGCTAAAATACCTAGGACCCGACCCCTGAGAAGACCCACAAGTGTGATCCACAAATCTCCTGTGTCACCTCCAGGAAACAGGTTGACACAATCAAGATGAAGTCAAGCCAACATCCCCAGTGTTAGTCCTTGGAAAGATACTGACTATGGTTGGTTTGTGCCCAAGATTTGTATTTCCACTTTCTCTGCCCCCTCACAGTCCAGGTCTTAGTTCTTATTAGGGTCAGCTGTTGGAAGCCACCACCAGGATAAATAAATAAATAAGAGTAATAAATAAATAAATAAGAGTTGAGGAACACATGACATTGGTTCCTCAAATTTTCAAAGTAGAATTACAAAATAACCACTAATCCTACTTCTAAGCATATACTCAAAAGATCAGAAAGCAAGCAGTTAGATATTCATGCACCAAGGTTTATAGCAACATTATCTACACTGGCCAAATGATGGAAGCATATTTCTCCCCTCTCTTTTCTAAATACAAACATTCAATCACAATGTTATTTGGCCTTCAAAATGAAAGCTTTAAAGCTATTATAAGCAAAACAAACCACATACAAAAATGTTCATGTTTCCACTTATGTAAAATACCTAGAAGTGATCAAATTGACAAGCACACAAAGTAAGATGATTACTAGGGACTGTGGAAATGGAAATGGGAGGATAAATAATTATTTTTCAATCATTACAAAGCTTCAGTGTGGCAAATTAAAATGATCCAGAGATGAATGATGGTGGTGGGTGCATAGCTATGTAAATGCATTTAATGGGTTTATGTGCATACTTAAAATATTTGTTACGGTTAATTTTGTATTGTGTCATAACAAAAATTAAAAAAAAATTAGAGAATAAAATCACACAACAGAAATAGGAAATACTGGAAAGAATGGATAAGACCAGAATGTAAAATATCAAAGCAATGAGGTTTATTGATCTTTTCCATACCAAGGACACATTTACACAAAATGGACTGAATACTACATAAATTTACATTTATTTGGAAAAAAGAATTTATAAGAAGTAATCTTAATGGCTACATATGCTCTAAGAATGAGGACTTTTGTTGTAAAATTCTTAATTTTCACTGATAAGTGAAAAAACGCAATTTGAGGGAATGAAGGTAAATTTTGGTAAGAAATTTGAAAGCAAAAATATTTGCTGCACCTCTTTTTGCAAAACATATGTATTACCTAACAGATCAGAGCATATCTCGGTAGAGTTCTGTGTGTAAGTGACAATCCGCTCTACTTCTCAATACGAGGCAGTATGGATGCATGAACATGAAATCTGTCAATGAAATTTTTGAAAAATATTTACTAACTGGGCATGGTGGCGCACCGCTGTAATCCCAGCACTTGGGAGGCTGAGGCGGGAGGATCGGTGAGAGTTCCAGACCAGCCTGGGCTACAAAAGTGAGCTCAAGGCCAGCCTGAACTGTACAGAGAGACCCTGTTTCAAAAAAGAAAAAAAAAAATATTTACTACATTCCATCCTCCACATTGGAAAACATCACCATTTTCATCTCATTTTCCTTTTTCATTATACTGAAAACTGACTTAATATTATTTCTATTTATAAATTCCTGACTACAGTGCTCATATTCTTGAGAGATGCATTTCAATAAAATGTAATGTTTTAGGGCTGGCCAAATAGCTCAGTGAATTAAAGTATCTGCACGTAGATGCAGGGGTCAGGGGTTCAATCCTTGGGGCTGCTGTGCTGGCCCCACCCCTCGTGCACAATGAGACAGCAATTGAGATTGATGTGGTGATGTGCACCTGTAATCACAGCTCAATTTAGTAATGAGACCTTGAACACCCTGTAGACCCTTCTCTAAAATATAAAAAAATATAAATAAATAAATAAATAAATAAACAAAACACATTAATATTTTAGACCTGGACAATGTGGAAAATTTAAAAGTGATTTGAATTTAATCTTTTCCCTTTACACAGATGAGGAAACTAGTGCTTTAAAAAAAAAAAAAGTGAAGTATAATCAAATGACAGAATGACTTGACAAAGTGCTATTTGCACAGAAGTACCTATGGTACTTAGTAAGTTGCAAGATAAAAGAAGTGAAGACCAAGGGCTCTACACCTTCAAGTGCAGGTGTGTTTTTCCCCATTACGCTCCAGAATTTCCTGGAGGACAAATATTTAACCATCAGAACCAAGGCTAAATATGTGTTGCCTAAACAGATCTGAATGAATTGCATTATTCTTCTCTAGCTGATGATAGTTTCAGTTATAATCTGTTACTTTATTGTCATTTAGAATTACTATATACTCACAAGTTAGTGCAACTATATTTTGTCTAAAGTGTCATTCTTTCTTTAACTATAGAAAGCAAGAAATTTAGCGCTATGAATGATGGATTTTCTCTGTCTTCCACCAGAAGCCATGTGCTATGCTCTGCCCTCCTCCTCCCTGGCCAAATTATAAGTTCCTACTTCCTTTTCACAATGTGTTACTTCCTTGTTTCCACCTCTTGCCCTGTCACTATCTGCCAACACATGCAACTACCCCTAAAGCCCACCTCCAGCCTGGCCTTGTGTAGCCTTTGTTCCTGTCTGACCCTCAGAAGCTCCATATCTCTCCTTTCCTGTGGTCTTCCCTGTGCTCTCAGTAAAGTCATCATTTATTTTTCCTGTCTCTTTACTGTGCTGAAAAGCCTAACATTGAATTTTGTTCTTAAAATAACCCATATTTTATTTTATTTTATTTATTTATTTATTATTATTATTATTTTTTTTTTTTTGGTCTTTTTGAGACAGGGTCTTGCTGTGCAGTTGAGGCTGGCGTTGAGCTCACTTTTGTAGCCCAGGCTGGTCTCGAACTCGCACCATTCCTCCTGCCTCAGCCTCCCGAGTGCTGGGATTACAGGCGTGAGCCACCACGCCCGGGTAACCCATATTTTAATATACAATAAATGAACTTATCCACAGACATCATAGCTACAGGAAAGGAAAACCGAGAATTTTTAGGTAGCTTTATACTGAAGACCGTTTTTAATTTTATTCTTTTTTATCTAAATTACCTAAAAAGAGGGGTTATTTTCTTGAGGGAAAGCATCTAACAAATGCAAATAATTTTTTCTCAAATCAATGACAGACTATATATATGCGACTGTATACTTATATTTCTTTGTAAATCATTATCTTTACTAAGTAGGCAATAGTTTCACCAAAATTAAAAGACCCTTGAGTTTATTAGTCTATACTTCAAAGTATATGTAAAGATATAATGGTTCAATTCAAAAGAAGAAAATAAGTTTATGTATTTTATTATATTGCTTACTTTGAAATTAACTTAAGAGCTGATTATCTGAGAAACCTGTAAACATGTTAAATTGAGAATCATCTTATTTTATGACAGTTAAAAGTATTCCCAATAGATTGAAGTAAAACACTTAAAATTAAATCATAAATATAACTTCTGCTACACTCATACATATATATCGGTCTTCCTATTGTGTACATACATATACAGAAATGCATTTAACATGAATCATAGTTTCAGACTTGTGACAGAAACCTTCAATATAATTTCCTATGTCTTAAATCAATTGTGACAAACAATCCCAAATTTCCCCACATGTATGGAGCCAAACTGATCTTCCACGGAGCACTACATCAAACCAATGTGCTTCATCAGCAATAAATTATGGGTGCTTAACCTAAGAGAACCTTACTTCTTTACTTCCTGAATTGCTCTCTTCTGAAATTTCTAGTTGAATAACAACTTGGGTGTTTGATATATCTATTAAGCCAATATTTCCATATCAACACCATAAGCTTTATCAGGACTAAAATCATGCCCCACAGTTCAGTCATATAAATCATCTTACAAGGAGCCAAAATCATGTAAAATCACCTTGAATTTAATTATTGTTTCTGTATTTTTAAAAACCAAATTCTACTTACCCATTCTACATCCTTTGTCTTCAACTTACACTTGGTTTATGAGTCTTATAGACAAAACTTAGATGAGGACAATCTTTAATTTTTGACAAGGAATTTAAGAGGATTTATAAGTCATTATGAAATTCATGCAGTCATAGCTGGACATTTTAGTAGTTGTGATTTCTGCCTCTAAAACAAATGAACTGAAATGTTGCTTAGTTTTTATTTATTTATTTATTTATTTATTTATTTTATTATTTTTTTTTATTTACTTATTTGCTCAGGAACATGCACTTGCCAGGAAGGTGCTTATGATACTGAGCTATTGCTCCAGCACTACCTTGCATTTATTAAGAATTATAGACTTATTATCGAATCATGAATTCCAAGCCTATGTTTTCACCTAAATTTGACTCATAAAATGATAATAAATAATATAGTTCTAAAATTATTTAATAATTAATTAATATTCTGGAAATACATTTCATATGAGCTGCAATCAGTTGATTACATATATAGGCTACAATTGGTCAAAAAAGTCCACTTTGCTGTCACCATGAGAATACTCTCCAAGACCTTCATTAAAATTCAATGGCCTCTACATCAAGTCTGTACTTCTTTATTAAAATAATGATGTATGTGTGTTCTAATTTTTCATTTTTATGACAAAATATCTGAAAAATTTTAAAGGAATAAGGATCGATTTGGGCTTCATGGTTTCAAAGTTTCAGCACACAGATAGCCTCTTGCTTTTCTTACCTTTAAAGAGATGGCAGCCTTATGATGGAGGATAGATACTGGTCTCTAGGCAGTCAGGAGAGAGAACAAAAGGGAACAGAGAAAGGAGCCGTGAATGAGGTTTGGTCTCCAAGGTCATATGCACACATTGTCCCTCCTTTCAATTAAGCCCCGCTCTCTAAGTTTAAAGCACCTCCTAACAATGTCATCAAATCACGAATCCATCAGGGGATTATTACACTGATGAAGTTGCAGACATCATGATCCAATCACCTTCAAAAGATCTTCAGCTGGCAACCAAGCCCAAACACATGGCTGTTTGGGAAGCATTCCACATCCAAATGAAGACTTCTTTTACTGTGTTTGTTATCATGAATTTAAGATGAATTTTCCATAATGTTGTTTACAACTTATTTACTCCATTGAAAATAACATGAACTGATAAATGTATGAAATGTTTTAGAAGGAAATCTTCATAACATTTTAAGTAAACTCAGAAATATTATTCTAATGCTAGAATATAACTTCACTTTCTGACTCAAAATATATAGCTTCAAAAGTGAATTCTTTCTGTCTGAGCATTCATAATGAAGTTTATGCAAGAAAAGTAGCAAAATATATAAAAATTTCAGAACAAAGACTTCAGTGATTTCTCCATGTTTTTTTATTATCCGCTTGCTCTAATGTTTCTGGAATAATCTAAACAAATTAAATCAGGTACCTCAAAGGTTCCTGTGCTCTAATGTTTGACTTCCATTCTGGCACTGTGACATTGGACTCTCCACTGATTTCTAAATTGCTTTATTGTGTAATTTGGAAGGAATGGAGGAATTGAATCTACAATCAGAGGCAGCTGGTCGAAACAGGTGTTGCAGAAAATTATAATCCTACTTTGATTAATCCTGTTTTTTACAGCCGCCCTCTAGTTATGCATGACAGGTATCCAAATAATCAAACATACAGTCTTTATTGCAATAATCTGAGTTATTGTCAGGAGAAACATCAGGAATTACTGAAGCGTTGGTGCCAAAATAATGTGTTCCATGAAATAGGCTTTTGTTATTCCATTATTTCTTCAATTTTCTGGGGACAAAGTCTATATGAATGTCTCTGTGTTTATATGTGGGATCTTCATCACCATGCTATGCATTCTTCTGTTTGCAATGCTGGTTTTAAATGACCCACAAATTTAATTTTTGCCTTTCAAAATAATTTTGAAACAGCTTTGTGTTAACACGTGCATGGTAATCATTTTATGCAGCATCTGGAATTAAAAGTGCATCTTTAACAAGGCATATACAATGAGAAGGATCACTCTGAAGTTATTAAAGCATTGTAGTATTTTCATTTGTATGCCAATTTGCTGGTAAAGCGTTCCCCGCTTTCATTTCTGCTTCTTAATCAATATGCTACAGTCACCAACCTGAAGCCCACACAGTTTAGTAAAGGTGTCCACTACTTAGCCTTTTTGAGAATGGTTCTGTTGTTATACTAGGGACTCTCTCCTTTTGCAAATCAATCTTAGTTATGTAACTGAATATTTAGGATAAAAACAATAATTAAATAGACACAAAGAATTGCACGTTTACTATATAGAGAGAGATAATAAAGTAGTTTTGGTTATTTATATATCTTCAACAAGTTGATTCTAGACTTGAAATTTCATGGCTTAAATATCCCTGGTGGTTTCTTGTCTCTCTCAAGATGAAGTCCAAAGAAACAAGTATGGCCAGCAGGCCTAAGATAACCTACTCCTCATGATTCCGAATATTTTTAGGCATTTTTCCTTAAGTCTATAGTTTTGTTATGTGTACATATTTGTGCAGTAGGTTGTGGTGGTTTAACTCACTGACAAAGTGATTAATGTTCAATTCAGGCTAAATTCAATATCCATCATCTTACTGTACACAGTGGATACGGCTAAAGAGAACACATCATCTCCTTATGACTTCATCATCTCTTAGCATAAGCACATTCTTAAAAAATCTCTTGAACTAGTTTGAGATATTCTTTTTTTTTTTTTCTTGTTTCAGAACCTTTGTTTGTTTATTCACTCATTTTTATGGCTGGCTCAGCTCACCCTGAGGGCAGGGCTGGCACAGCATGTGGTGCTGGGGATCGAACCGCGGTCCCTAAGCCGCCCAAACTTTCCCAAGCAGGCACTTTAGACCACTGAGCCATCCCGCCGGCCCCGAGATATTCTTAATTATATTCATCCTACAGTATCATAGAATCCCATACTTTACTCTTTTTAATTATTTTTTTTAATTTATTTGATATATGGTATCGCTATGCAGCTCAGACTCATAATGATGCTTCTATTTCAGCATCCCCAGATCTTGGATTATAGGTATATGCTACCATGCCTGGTTTCTGTGGCCAAGTGGGATTGAACTCAGGTCCCTGCGCTTGACAGGCAGGTGCTTAGACCACATAGATATCTCCCTGGTCTACTCTTACCTGTGCAGTATTACTTAATGAAAAATTCTCACCACCCTCTTTCTCTCTCTTTTTCTGCAGCCTTTTGAAACTTCTATGGTACTCTGAACCTGTATGAGAGCAAGGTTTTATCTTTTAATTATTTTATTTATTTGTTTTCTTTTTGTAGCACCAAGAATCAAACTCAGGACCTAGTGGTGCCAGGCAAGCTCTTATGCCATTGACCTATACTGCTGGCAAAAGCAACTTCTTGCATACACTATCTTTGTTTTCCTAAATTATATCACTTGAATTAACCAGCATTTAATTATTATGGCCATTTTATCTGACATACAATTTAAACGAGAAAGTACTTTTTTTTTTTTTTTTTTTTTTTTGTCTTTTTGAGACAAGGTCTTGTTATGCAGTTCAGGCTGGCCTTGAGCTCACTTTTGTAGCTCAAGGCTGGTCTCAAACTCGCACTGATCCTCCTGCCTCAGCCTCCCGAGTGCTGGGATTACAGGCGTGCGCCACCATGCCCGGTGAAAGGACCTATTTTGGGTCAGTGTTTCATACATCGCATTCTGTAGTAGCATGGCTCCTTATCATGGTGAAACGGCTGCAATTCCTAAGAGTGCATTCTACTATGTATTTTTCAGTAAATTAACCCAGTTGTCTTCCAAATTTCATCACCTCTGCAGGGTCTCTTATTTCAAACAAATTGACATCTTCTAACATAACTTATTACAGGTTCATTCATGTTGGTGTAAATAACAGTTTTCATCCTCATTAGAGCCAAATGATATGCTACTATGCATATGTGGATATTCTTCTATGCATTCATCCATTGATGGATACTTATGTTGATTCCAAATCTCGCATATTATAACTGTGCTACCGTAATATGTGTTCATGTTTTCTTAAACATGTAGATTTCACTTTCTTTGGGTGTATAACAATGAGGAGATTTCCAGATCATGTGATAGTTCTTCTTAGCTTCTTTTTAAAAATTTATTACTGTTTTCAATAATGGTTGCGTTAATTTACTTTCCCATTGACAGTGGGTAAGAATTACTTTTGCTCTACCTCCTCGCTGACATTTTATTGTTGCTGTTGCTCTTTTTTTTTTTTTTTTTTTTTGTCTTTTTTGAGACAGGGTCTCGCTATGCAGTTGAGGCTGGCCTTGAGCTCACTTTTGTAGCCCAGGCTGGTCTCGAACTCGCACCAATCCTCCTGCCTCAGCCTCCCGAGTGCTGGGATTACAGGCGTGCACCACCACGCCCGACCGGCTGTTGCTCTAATAGTCAATGGAACTTGCTTTAAGTGATATCTCACTATGATTCTAATTTCCATTTTCCTGTTAGAGATGCATTTTTCATAAATTCATTGCTCATTTGTATATCTTCTTTTTGATAAACACCTCTCTTTTTATTTTGATAGATTATCACTTGTTAAAATTTTCTTTGTTTTTTCTGCTTCTGCTTCTAAAGTCTTTCCCAAAGTACTTTTGCCCAAAGCAACCATAGAAAACATGTTCCTTATGTTTTCTTCTAGAAATTTATAGTGCTAGATTTTAAATTTCAGTTTTTAAAAACTATCTTTACTGATGTTTATAACTGATGAAATAGTTTTATTCTTTTGCATGTTGGTATCTAATTTCCTCAATACTATTCATCAAAGGCATGATTCTTTCCTCATTACTTATTCTTAGTTCTTTTGTTAAAATTCAGTACATCATAAAGTATTGTGTCATTTCTGGGCACTCTGTCATATTTTAAACTCACAAAGCAAACTCCATTGCTGTGATTTTGTAGTATATTTTAGGCTGAGGGAATTTTTATTTTATTTTATTTTTATTTTTTGTGGGACCAGGGTTCAAACACACAACCTTGCACTTGCCAGGTAGGCACTTGTGCTATGGAGCTATCTCACCAGTCCTTAGACTGAGGGAATTTGATGCTCATAAATTATGGGATGTTGAAATTTCCCATTAAATTGCTGTTTATTTTTCCTATTAACTTTAATAATACTGACTAGTTATATTTAGGGCATGTGATGTTGAGTGTATATCTATTTCCAAATTATGTATCTTTGTATTTTATTGATTTTGTTAATATTAATAATGGCTTTTAGACTCCTTTGTGGTTTATCAGAAATCTGTTTTATCTGTTAGAACTGTAGGTACTTGGTGCTGGTGAGATAACTCAGAGGTCTAAGCACCTGTCTGGCAAACGCAAGGACCCAGATTCAATCCCCAGTACTGCATGCTGTGCTGCCCTGTGTGGACTTGCTGGCCCACATCTGTAATCCCAGCCCTAGGGAGGCTGAGGCAGGAGGATTATTACGATTCTGAACTGTGTAGCAAGACCCTGTACCAAGCAAATGTTTTTAACTTATTAAAATTGCAGATAATTTTGCTCTTTTTGCTTACATTTATTGCAATTATCTCTTTCCAGTCATTCTCTTTCAGTCTCCACATGGCCTTGCTGGTGAGTGAATCTCTCATAAACAGCATATAGTTTTGACTTATTTCAATGTCATGCTAACCTATGATTAAAAATTGGCCCACTGGAAAGGTCCTTGCACAGACAGGAGTTGTTTTTCAGTGTTTAGAGGGTTAAGCTGCTGTCATTGCTCTGAATTTGGGTGTGGCAGCTGGCTTGGTTCTATTGTCTGGCAGGAGCACAAGTTGAGACTTGCAATTAGGATCAGATCCTGCATGAGATCTGAAATTATCTCTCAGATGGCTGGGCCAGATGGGATATTGCTTGATTCTGTGGTATTCTTGTTAATCTCTGGAGAAAGATTGCAAGTGGTTCTTGAATATATGGGAGACACAGGTTATACACTCAAAGTGACAGAACTAGGGACTGCTTTTTGTTATAATTTGCAACCTTGCTTGTATTCTTCCCTGGGTAAATTATGGAGATGACACTTGAGTCTTTTGTAGAGCTGTCTCAATCTGGATGTGACAGACCAATTACCTGCTTTTTGCTATAACTTGCATTTGAGTGAGTCACTCTCTGACCAGAGCTGGCACATAGTATTAAAGGACATAGAGAGCTCGTTAAACTCCCAAATTTGGCAAATGAGTACTTCCTTAGTGATGTTCTTTGCAGCTTGGTAATATCCTTTTGTATGTGAAGTCTGGGGTGGCCTTTGAAACTGGAGAGGGAACTGTTTAAACCGTAGGTACAGACTGCTGTTTGCCCAAGTTCACAGTAGGGCTCTTTTTCTTTTGAAGCATGGCCCCAAGTTATAGAGAAAAGCTTGACTTGGAAGCTGACCAACAAGGAGTCAAATCAATAGCGTTAAATACTTCTGGGAGAGACCAGTGAGCTTTGTAGCTATGCTGTGTCAGTTGGAATGGCTATTGATTCTACTTGGTCTGAGATGGTATAATTATTCAGATTATTCATTTTTTAAATCTACTATTTTATACTTTATTTTTTTCTATTTTAAAGAAGAAAGCACAAAAATAACAAGAACAGTGGCAATAGCAAAGCAACATAAAACAATAAAAAATGGTGCAGAGTGTCAAAACAAGAGTGGAAAATTAACAACAGTAGTTAAATTACATAGAGTTATTCTCCAGTTTGTCACTCAGACTACCAGATATAGACATGCAAGTTTGATCAAACAATTAAACATTAACTCTTTAAATTATACCTGAAAACTCAGAAGTTATGAATGTCTATGGAATAGTAAGAGATCTTTCAGGCCTGGAGATATATGTCAGTGACACAAAAGCCTGCCTGGCAATTGCAAGGTCCTGAGTTCAATTCCTAGTACAAAAATTGATCTCTTAATACCTGCATTATTTGTCTAATGAAGTTAAACAAACTTTTCCCCTCATTTGCCACTTGTATACAGTGAAAAATTCTACCTATATTTTTCTCTATTTTGTAAGCAATTACTATTTGGAGTATAGCCATCCAATGGTGTAGTACCACACTAGAAATTTCTACTCACCTGGAAGTTCAACTTAGTACATACTGATCAACATTGCCCCACCCTTTCCTATGTCCTGATATTCAGTAGTTTGTAACCACAGTTTCTCTCTAAAATTTCAACTAGATGATTTATTTTATATTTCACACAAGCCTGAAATAAAAATTCAGCACTTGCCTTTCTGTGCCTAGTATTTCCTTTTAATAGAAGGTCAAGCATTCAATTCCTTATGAGTAAATTGAGTTCCACTGTATCTATGCCATACATTTTTTTAATCATTCAACATTTAACGCATATTTTTGACTGTTTAAATTTCTGCCTATTGTGGAATTACAACAAATATGGTGAACAAGCCTCAAACAGTTGTGCATTTTCACTATACGTGTATGTGTGTATGATTTGTAGAAGAAATTTATGATATAAGCACTATTTTTTCTTTCACAGAGGAGATAAATGAGTTCACTAGAAGAAATGAAGATAAGAAGCTTTAAATAAAGAAGTGGGCCTTTCAGAGTCAGATCCCCAGCACGCCCACCTTTCTAGTATCATAAAATGGAAAGGGTATGAATTGGTAGAAGTCTAGGAAAGCAAATATCTCCACTGAAACATCAAAATTGACATCAGATACATGAAAAATACTAATTATTAAGCATAATAGAAATGCAAATAAAATCACAATGATGTAACAAAAACATAGCATAAAACACGTTAGTACAACGTTATAGAGGACAGTACAGAGGTGCCTAGACTCATGAAAATTATAATTACCCCTTGACCCAGCAATTTCACTCCAGAGTTTATGGCCAATAAACAGATTACTCTTAAGTAGCCCATAAACTCAACAGAGTAGTCTCAAAGTCCTGGGAGAACCTAGGTGTCTGCTTCCTTCTTTCTTTCCTTCTCTGGCAAGTCTGAGACTTTGGACAATATTTGTGTGGCATTACACCAGTGGGGGAGTGTCATGACACAAGCATGACTGTTTCCTTTATCCTTTTAAGTTTACCAGTTCTGTGGAACTTGTAGTCATGTTCCCATACTTTGGAGACTTCCCCCATAGTGTTACTAACTGGGTGTCACTGATCTATCAGAGGGAAGGATGAATGCTGGGGTCTCTTACCCCCACATCTTGAAGTTACTTCACCCCTTGCTATTATTCATGAATATGACTGACGGTTGCTTTCTGCCCTGTTACTCTATTCCAGACACATTGATATTCTTCTGATGTTAAATGTTTCATTTATACACACATGAAGTATTTCATTACCAAAAAGAGTGTTATTCAAGTGGCACCCTCATGCTTAGCTGTAGCCAAAGTGCTGTATTTATTCTAGTTCTTTGGGGGAGGGAGTGGAGAAGGGTCTACAGCATGTTCAGAGTCTCACCATTAGATTGGATTTATAATGATCTGCCTGTTTTCAGCCTCCCAAGACCTGGGACTATAGGCATGCACCATCATGCCCAGTCTCAGTTGCCATCTCAGCACACTCCAGGGGTGGACTCAGTACTGCAGGCCTGGGGACCGAACCCCTGGCACCTGTATTTGCTGGCAGGTGCTTTAATCTTCTAAGCTATTTACACGGCCCTCTTCTAGTTTTGTACTTGCAATTTTTAACAATTATCGAATTTCCATAAAAGTTGGTTAGGTAGTACAGAAAGTTTACACAGCCTCTCATAATTTTCAAATTATGTATTACCATGATTTCCCAAAACTAGAGAATTAATGTTGGAATGATACTACTACTAAGAAACAATAGCACCAAATAATGCAGTGTTAAAAATACTCTTACTATTAAAATGGTGTAAATTAAATAAAAGATTTGTTTAAATATCTCTGGTTTTTCAATTGATATGTTTTTCTAGCATTGAACTAGTTAACATTGCATTTAGCTATGTCATATTGTTAGTATCTTTTTTTTGTGACAGGTGACCAGATTTTCAATTTTTTTTATAACTTTCAAGGGTACTGCACAGGTGATTTTGTAAACTTTCCTTGAGGTTATAGAATTATTTTACAAGAGTAGAGAAAATTATCTTTATGTAATATTTGAACTCTTTTTCGTAAATGTAGCTTTGCTCTCTCATCTACTCATTTATGTCAGCATACTTTTGGGATATTATTTTATGACTGAGTCACTATTCACCTTGATCATTGTTCCAAGTCTGGCTGCCCAGAGGCCTCCTGGTCAGTTCCTGTGCTCTTCAGCATGTTCCTCCACAATGCTTTCGCACTTTGCTTTGGGACATTACAAGACACCCTAACTTAAGTGTGTAAGTTCCCTTGCAAAGAACTAGAAAAAGAATCCAATAATCCCTGGCACTAGTTTCTTCCAGTGAACAGATCTCGAATTATGCAATGTTTAGTAAGTTGTGTGTACAAATCAGGGAGAGAGGGAGGGAGAAAGGGAGGGGAAAAGGAAGGAGAGAGGGACAAAGAGAGAAAGAGAGATTTTCCTACAGCCTTCCTGCCCTTTTGTCTTTAATTTATTTTTTCTAGTGTTCATAGAAAGAGATTTTTAAAGTATAATCATAAATATATATATATATACATATACATATATATTAATTAGAGTATAGCATGCATATATATATATATATATATATATATAATTCTTTTGCAGTTAGTCTCAGATTAGAAGTCAAAGCACTACTTCCCAAAGTTGTATGCCAATAATATCCAATCCCTTTCCATAAAGTCATATTCTATATTTAATTTGTTCACTTGCTCAAGTTTGCATTTCTTCCTGTACATGGTAACATCCTTCTGTTGTTTTCTGTTGTCTTTTTTCCCCACACAGTAAATATCATTCTTTGTGGGAAATGGCCATATGGATTTCAAAAATTGGATACACTCGTGTCTGCTACCCTAATATTGTAAGAATAATTATATTTATTAAAACATTCATTTATGAGACCCTTTTGTCGTAAGTCTCTGATCCATTAGCCAACCTTTGCTGCTATGAGGATATGTCTCCTTCTTCATGGCCTGGGATTGATCCCAAGATTAAAAAGTGAAACACGTCCTTTGAAAATCCTGTGTATAATCATCTCATAATCTGACACTTTCAGTTGCTTTTCTCATTGTTGAGGCAAAATACTTGACATCAAAAGTGAAAGAAGACAGGGGATAATTCAAGTCACAGTTTGTGGATGCCTCAGTCCATTGTAGGCTCCAAGGCAGGGTGGCCTGGAACACAGGCATCACCAGAGAGAAATAGTCCATGCTAGAACATGTATCTGAGAAGAGCTTGCCGGAGAATTTAGTCTCCGACAAGATGATTTATCCTATTTCTACTGTTTATCCGATAGTTTTCAATTTCTAGTGCAGAATATCACTTATTTTTATATAGCAAAGATGGAATTAAAGATAGCACCTTATATTTTAATATAAGACATTCATTGTAGCAGCTTGATACATGATAGTAATTAGATTAAGTATGTTGCAAAATAATGTGATAGCACAAAATGAAAATAATTGTATTTACCAGGCAACAATCAGTGTGCATGTTCAACCAGATTCTCCTTTTTTATTAAGGATTTTATATTTCAGAGTAGTTTTGTTATTATAATATATGAACGAATACCTAATCTTCATATCCACTCAGTACTTCCTGGGTAGAAAAAACAAAATTTTCAGGGGCTTTAATAAACCTATGACAAGAAATTTAGCCATTCAAAAATGAAGTAGAACAATCACAAAAAGATAGGCTATTTCATTCTAGTTTAGTAATTAGAGTGTAGATATAAAACACTTCACACGCCTCCTCTTTTATCTCCATAGGTAGCCGTCTTCTTTGTCAGTGGCTAGGTGGTGGATTATTAACGTTCCAAAACTTACTCCTGAAAATCTCGACAAAGGCTCCACGAGCATTGGTCCAGGGCCTGCTTTCCCCTGAACACTTGCTCTCAACATCTGTCATCTTCTTTGCTATTCATGTCCTACATCCTGGCTTCTACTGTTTCTGAACATTTCTCATTTGCATTATGTTACTTCAGTTTATCTTCTGTGCTTTAGAAAACATTTATTTAATTGAAATATCTTTAATAGTCCTATAAAATATTTAATTAATAATTTAATATTTAATTAGTATTGATTATAATATTCAACTAATGCAGATATTTATATCATCAAGCATAAAATATTCCTGAGTAAATTTTTGACTTCAAAATGTCCCACATTTTGAAGGGTGAATGTCCCACATTTTATCTTTAAAAGACCAAATTTATTTTAAATCACTGAAAAGTTGACAGGAAAATGAAAGAAGTAGGCCTTCCCAAACAACAAGTTGAAAAAAGATGTGATTACACTGCTATCACAGAAAATAAACTTTAAGACCGATTCTCAAAATTGATCATAGAAACAAGGATGGACACGGTTTATTGACAACAGAGTAAATAATTCAAGAATATGCAGAAGTTGCAAACATGCATGACCTACAGAACTGCAAAATACATAGAACAAGAGCTGACAGATTTAAAAGAGGTTAGCAATAATTGAAGACACCATAATTAATGTTCATCTGTGTATAGAACAACTAGAAAGAAGATCCACAAGGAAGTAGTGGCCTTCAACAGTGCTACAGCAAGGCAAAACTAACATGCATAAGAAAGGCTTCATGCACCACAAAGGATGGACAGGCTAAAATTTGATATATGCTTATATTTCTAAATATCTGTGTAAAAATGTGCAACTGCTTTTATCACATTCCATAGAGATTTATTAGAATATCAATGATTTATGGAAAATACCAATTCCAACTTAAGTGTAAGACATTTGATATTCAGAAAGACAGTGATATTAAGCTCAAGCAGCCATGTTTTAGAGTAATAGTATCACTAAGCTTTTCTCTAAGAGGGCTAAGAATATAAGTTTACTGACCAAAAATTAGAGAAAAAAAAGGCTATAAGTATAGCCAATATATTGGCCCTAGCCCTTCAAGGTCAGTGCTGAGCTGTAAAAGGCTCAAATCAACAGCTTCCAACATTGCCAATTTAACCAGAAACACATTGCAATTGCAGAACATTTGACTATGTATACAATTATCCTCTCTTTGATCAAAGAGAAGTCTATTGTACCAATAAACATTAGAAAATTTATCATGTCCACACCCTGTGCCCTGTATAACTACAACAAGGTCAACAATATGCATTACATCAATTACTGTGAATGTATTACTAACATGTTTTGAAACTGTCACATTATAATTTCTCATCAAAAGTAATTAAAAATAAATTTAAAAAAGAAAAACTTCATGCAACAACAAAATGCACAGTTTTCTCAAGTACTAGTAAAACTCTCCTGAAACAGAACATGTTACATTGCAAAACTAATTACAAGATATTTAAAATGATTGCACTTGTTGACTGAATGTTTTCCAAAAAGCGGGATAAATTTGGAAATTAAGTAGAACGGTACTTTCAAAATATGTGAAAATGAAGCAACATACTCAGTCTATCCCTCTTAGAAAAGTGTTAGCTGTGCCACAAACATAAAATCAGAAAATTTCTTTGTCTCAAAGCTTTCAAAACTGCTAGTCTGAAACTATTCACAGGACTCCACTCTCTCTGAATCCATGAGGGCAACCTTCACTTGCCCATTGGTAGCTACTGTTGGTTTTCCAAAAATCTTTGTTATTTATTGTGTTGCAAATGCCTAGCTCCAAGCCGCACTTCACCATCATATGGTAGTCTCACTGGTAATAATCTTTAGGTTGGGCTCCTCTTATGGTCACTCTATATTAGAGGCCCACCCTAGTGCTGCAAGTTAGATTTTTGTGTTTTGTTTTGTTTCTTCTTGGTTGGCTCAGGCTGCCTTATAACTGGGTGTAGCAATCCAACCGCAGTCCCATGTGACTGACTGAGATTGCCCACACAGGCTTTTAAAACACTGAGCTAGCCTGAAAAGGCTCATGTTTGTCTATAAATAACAATGTTTCTGAAGAATATAAAGTCTTCTATATTTTCACTAGTTTCCAATATATTTTGAAATTTAACAACTCTGTACCTCGATATATGCTCTGAATCATATACATATATATAATATGTATATTTAATATATATAGAGAGAGTACGAATCTTAAACCTTAACATCATACACTTATTTTATGTCATATGCACAGCAAGTTATTTATGTGCAGTTTATTTAAGTCAGCTTTAACTTTTGCTCCTTTTAAAAATATAACTTGGAAAAAAAAATAAAAATAAAAATATAACTTGGTCTTAAATTATAACATTCATGGCTTTGGGGGAGTGGACTAATTAAGACATGTTATACAATTTTTATATTGGTTGAAATAACAAATGGTTTTTAAAGTTTAAAATATTCTGCTTTGAACCACATGAAATAATGCTGTTTACCATTGCTGTTACATAAATCACACTTTGAAGGTGACAGCCTTTCCCCAAGGATTCACAATGCTGTCCTTCCCACACACCATATCTTCAAATATACATTCCTTCCCTTTGTATCTTCTATTGCATTTTACTTTGTAACATTAAACTAAAGGCTTTTTATACCCTATTTAGGATATTGTTTTGTTTATAACTGTAGGGTTTTTATTATTTCATTAATTTTGCTCATCAACAGTAAGGAATTCATTATATATACGTGTAATAAATTACAAATGAACTTTTCATGCATTTATGAATTTACGAAGCAAATCTTTAAGAACAGTTGAACACAAGAATTCATTAGTTGCAAAGTTATTTTTTCCACTTACGGACTTCTTATAATTCATTCAGTAAAATCATAGTTCTCTTCATTCACTTACATTTCCCATAACAAATTTTAATAATTATATAGTAATATATGTCTGTTTATTTTCTACCGTTGGCCAAGTTATTTGCTTTTTTGTTCTTTTTATAGTATTATTTTCTTCCAACAAGAATTTTTATCATGTATTAAAAATATGTGTGTTTCTGTATGCTTGAAATTTGTATCATATTATTTATAACATTTCTTCACTTGATTCTAATCAAGAAAGGTGATATTATTAATAAAACAACTGAATTTTCCCATAACTGTAAACAATTTTGATTTAGTCTCTCTTAGAGTAAGCTGGTTGTCTAGAAAGAAAAAATCTGGGTAATAATGATGGTGAGAACAGTCCTGATGGGACAGGGAGATAGCTCAGGGGCATAAGCACCTGCCTGACAAGCAAGAAGTTCTGAACTCAATCCCTAGTTAAAAAAAAAAAAAAAAAAAAAAAAAAAAAAAAAAAAAAAAAAAAAAAAAAAAAAAAAAAAAAAAAAAAAAAAAAAGAAGGAAAAGAAAGGAAGGAAGGAAAGAAGAAAGAAAGAAAGAAAGAAAGAGAAAAAAAGGCATATTTATCTTATTTCTAATTTTAATAGAAATACTACATTTAATAGTAGTAATAAATACTAAAAAAGTTAAGCTATTTTAAGCCTTTAAGCATATAACATTTTAGCTTAATTTTATATAATTCTTAGCTTACTTTCAACTTCTATATCATCTGAATTATCAATGTACGTTCCGATATTATTGAAAGTGTCCCTATAGCCTGCCTTTCACCCAGAAAATAATATGTTTGTATGTGTAACTAAGTGGCAGGTAAACAAATGTGATAGATAATTGTAGTATCAATGCAAATAAGAACTGCCTAGCAGATGAATTTAGTACGGTTTTGGTTGTGTCAGAATGACTGGCTTCCCACAGAGATAAGACTTACCTTGGTGGCAGAAACCAACAAGATGGTACTGTATGTGAAATAAAAGGGAAAAGAAACAAGAATTTTCATTTTTGCTTCTTCGGAGGAGCTTCAGTCTTTGTCATCAACTTTGGAACTCTTTCTCTTGGCTTCCTATAGGATCTCCCAAGTGTCTTTTCAGTGTACTCCAGGGCTTTGAAAGGAACCTCCCACTCTCCCGGTTAAAGGTCGCCCTTTTGCATTCTTCTATTCTCATTTTTTTTTTTTTTGAGTGTAGCGTCTCACTATGGAACTCAGACTGGTAATAATTCTCCTGCCTCAGCCTCCCCAGTACTGGGATTACAGGATTGCACCACCATAGTGGTTTTAGGGCTGGCATGCGGTACTTGGGATTGAATCCAGGTTCATTGTGATTGCCAGGCAGGTACTCAAACCTCTGAACTATCTCCCCAGCCTCTACACCCTCATTGTGTAGTTGGCTACTGTAAACCTGTATGATATTGCCTCCTTAGTCTGAGAACCTGAAAGAGAAAAATGGAATCTAAACTGTACATTAGACTCTGGTAAAAGGGGATGAACTTTTGAAAAAGAAGGAATTACTCTACATGTAATTTTATATAAACTACTTTTATATAGACAAGCAAAGAAAAAGGAAATTACATATTACATCATGAGTACCCAAAATACATAAAATTTTAAAAGTACTAGGTGTGTTTAAGAGTAGACAACTGTAATATATATAGATATAGATATAGATATAGATAAAGATATAGATATATTGAAATTGTACTAATTTAAGAATAAGTAACAAAATCAGTACATTTGGAAAGTCCATAACATACATGAACAATTTTCTGAAAATATTATTCTGATTTTTTAGAAGAGAAGAAACTTAGACAAAAAGAATTTGATGTAACAATATTTGTTGAATCTTTCAAAAATTAGAGAAAATAATTTATAATTGATCAAACAAATAAATCTTGCAATTGAAAAATATATACTATGAATACATGCAGAGGTTCAACTATTACAATAATAAAGGGGAAATTATAAAAGCTACCAGAGGGAAAAATACAAAGGAAATATGTAAATAACTCTAAATATAATGACTAATATTTCTTGAGAAACAGTTCTACAGCCCATAAGACATACATGCCAGATAATATGCTTAGAGGGGAAAAAAACTATCCAGAATTCTGCACCCATTGTCAACAGCATAAAAAAATAAAGGAATGAAATACGTACTTTGTAAAATGTACAAAACTGATATAATGCTTTGCTCACAAAACACTAGACTGGAAGATAAGCTGGAGGGAATTTGCTATACTGAAGGCAGAAAATACCAATCTACAAGAAGGCTGCAAATTCCAATCTGTAAGAATGAACTAAGACTCTGAATATGCAATAACAATCAAAAAAAAAAGATTCCCAAGCACGATAACTACATGTGTACCTGCAAAAGACTGTCTTCTCTCTCTTTTTGCTTAATTTTTTCAAGAAATTATTTTAGGCACTAGTATTTGATTGTGGGCCTCATAATATCTATCTATATCTATATCTATATATATATATCTATATATATATTTGAAAAAAATAGCATGAAAGTACAGTCTTAAGCAGAAATGTACTGTTATATTTTCTTTCATTTTATGTGAAGTGAAACAATACTCTTGGTAGAATGTAAAAGACTTCGTAAAGTAAGTCAATGTATGCAGAGTGAGAAATAAAAATATCCATGACTTAAAAGGGGAATTGATAAAATAAAATGAAATTTTAAAAAGAATAAATTACTGCATGCAATTTAAGAAAATTGAGAGAACAAGATAAAATAGCTGGAAAAACAGAAAGCAATGGCAAGAATGTGCTTTTCTACTCCATTAATTACATTTATAAAAACATAATATATTTTAAAATCAAAGAATATTAAATTACCCATGTATGTGCTGCTTATAGAACTTAAAGATAAGAACACATACATATGCTCGATGTAAAAAGTCGTAAAATTCTAAATTAGTAAAGGAGGGCTGGACACATAGCTCAGTAGACTAAAGCACCTGCTTAGGCAGATGCAGGGACTGGGATTTGATCTCGCCACCACAAGCTTTGTCAGTCCTGCCATGCCCCCCCAGGAGGGCAGTGAGAAGGAGACTGAGACTGGGCATGATGGTGTGTGGGGGTAACCCCAGTGTTTGGGAGGCTGAAAATAGGAAGATCACTATGAGTCTGATCTGTGCAGTAAGACCCTGTGGACACTGAACTAAAATACATATGAAAAAAAAATTGGCAAAGGATAAGGAAATGTTATTGTAGTTACGTTTAAGTAATAGAAAAAAATAGACTTCGAATGAATTCAATGACTTTGATGAAAATAAGATACGTTGAATGATTAAAAATATTAATTTGTTGATAAAGTTATAGGAATCTTAAAAAAGATTCTAATTTGAAGGAAACAATATGCAATATAATAGCCACTGTTGAATTCCTAGTAGATAATTTAGTTAAATTCTGTATAAATTCTAATTTTTAAATGTTTTTTATATTCACTCTCTTTTTTTAGAAACTAAATGTATTTTTTCAAAGGACTGAAAAGAAAAAAGAGTAAAAAACATCTGTCCTCATTGAATTTTATACTTAGTGTTTTAGTTACTTTTAAATCGTTGCCGAGACAAATACTCGACACTCAAAATGAAGGAAGGAAAGGTTTATTTAGCTCACAGTTCGTAGAGGTTTCAGTCCATATTCAGCTGGCCCAACGCTGAGTGGAGCAGGGAGGAGAGCATCCAGTTCATGGCGGCGGAACAGCAACAAAATGGCAGCAGAGGCAGCCAGTCAATCAGGGCAGCAGAGCAGCAGCAACAGCTCGAGCTCCAGTCTGTCTCTCTGTCTCTCTTTATATTACATTCAGGCTCTCCGTCTTAGCTCCCGCCCTAGGCTACACCCATAATCCCAGAAGTACTTCCACCCATAATCCCATCAGTACTAAAACCCATAATCCCAGGGATCATGGATCAAGTCTCAAACTCTAGAAGTCCC
>PVJA010000553.1:0-89615 GCA_004027025.1 Myocastor coypus | reverse complement strand
TAGCAAACATATCCTTGAAGACTAAAAGTAACATATTATCTAGTTACACAAACTTGAAATATTATAGTACCTTGAGTTGTAGAATATAGAAAATAACAAAGACTATAATCCAAAAGGCAATAGAAGTTGCTATATGGTTCTGTATGAAAAATAAAGAGCTCTCAAAATGATAGTTATGCAAGAATATATAAAATATAATTATATTATACAAACCCATTTAACAGGTCATTGAAGATTTCCACAAAACAGTATCACACTTTTGTCAGGTGACAAACATATTTTTTCATGTGTGTATGTGTCTGTGTGTGTATGCGCATGTGCGTGTGAAGGACAACGAAGTAACAATATATAGTCAATGTAAAATGGAAATATACCTTTTAGAGTTTTGAATGCTAGAAGAAAATATTATTCCATGAATTGTAAGTTGATTGTAAGTCAAAGGTATTATATAAATCATAAAACAAAAAATGAAATTAAACAATATTCAGAAAATTAAATAAATATTGATTAACATAAAATTAAATATTTCAAAGCAACATTCAAAAATTAAAATTAAATTTTGAGTGCAGCTAAGAGGCGAGATTGGAGAGTATCATATGTATGCATATGTGATAAATTCAGAGTGCTCACACAGTATTTGAATAAGTTAATATGTAAAAAAATATCAGCTAAGAAAAAGTTTTCATTATAACAAAGAACCTAGAATAAAACCACAAAAATACTGAAATGTTAAATACATGACAAGCACTTCTAATAGTTTAGAAACAGGGTATCACACAAAATTCTAGTATGTTGTAGATGTGGACAGTGTGCCTGACACTTACAGGAGGCCAGTTTTCTTTGTGGGAATGAGCTACTGTTATTTCCTTGATACCTGCCCTGTAGACCTGGACAAAATCATGATTCATATGCTTCAGGAGAAGTCCATTTGTAGAGCATGCTGATGGAAATATTTTGCTGTATACAAAAGAATAATTGAAAGGCCACTGTTGTATACCTCTTTTTCTCTTGTGTTTGTTTGCCCTATTTGGTAGGTTCTTTCCATTCTCGTTCATGGAGCTGTCATCATTTTGATCCATCTCTAGAATATCTTCCAGTAGTCTGTGTAGCATTGGCTCTGTCACCATGAAATTCTTCAGTTATTGTTTGTTCTGTAAGTATTTCACTTATCCGTTATGCTTGAAAGAGAGTTTACCAGGGCATATTAGTCTGGGTTGGAATTTGTTTTGTTTCAAAACTTATAGTACTTTGTTCCATTCTCTTCTTGACTTGATGGTTTGTAAAGAGAAATCTGCTGTTATTCTGATGGGTTTTCCTTTAAATGTGATCTGTTTCTTTTTTCTAGAGACTTTTAGTATACTGTTCCTGTGCTAAATTTCTAGGATTTTGATTATTATATGTCCGTGTTTTTAAATAGGTTGATGTTATTTGGAGTTTTATATGCTTCAGTTATCTCAATGTCAGATTGTTTCCCCACATTTAGGAAGTTTTCTGTTTTTATTTTTGCCCATATTCTTTTTGTACCATTTATATTGACTCCTTGTTTCTCATTGGTGCTTATGTTGAATTATTTTTCCTGCATCCTAGTTGTATTTAAAAGGTCCTTTCTTACATTTTCACTAGTTGTAATGGTGTCCTCAAGGTCTGAAAGTTTATTTCACTCTCTCTCAAACAGTTTTGTCAGCTTGTGATTGAGGTTTTAAGTTTCTGAATATCACTTTGAATCTGCTCCCTACATTCTATTTCTTTCCTATGTTATTCATTAAAATATTCCACCATTTTTCTATTCTCCTCTATTTTGTATCAGTGTCTTCTTTAGAAGCACTTAGTACTTCTTTCATTATAGTCATTATTTCTTTTTTCACATCGGAAATTATTTCTGCTCTTATTTCTTTCTACCTTTCTATAGTTGTTTCTTTACTTCAGACACTACTATTTCAGAGATGCTATTGTCTCCTACATTTGTTCTGGGTGAGTTCGGGACCTGAGACTTCATTTTGTTCCTTCTCTTTGTCATTTTGTATAGCACTGGCTCATGATCTTTGGTGTAGAGCTTTCCCAGAGTTCTTACCATAGACCAGCTCTGGACATAACAAGTTAATCTAGGTGAGTGTGGCTTGGGTCTGACTGCAGTGCTCCACTTCTTCCTACTGCAGCCCTTGAAAGCAAACCTGTTGTGCCGCTCTGGCAAGATGTTCTGCTCCTCAATCAGCTGGTTGGGTCTTGCTTCTATCTTTTGCAGGGGGTCTGCCACAGGATTGCAAACTAGGCCTGTATGATGGAGGAAGTTCTTCACACACGCCTGGGTTGAGTGCTGGCTAGAGTGAGGATCCAGGGTAGTGGTTGGCAGTCCCCCACACATGCCAGAACTAGGTGCTGGCTCAAATGAGGATTAGGGTAGGGGCTATATTCTCTTTATGAAATACATGAAGCAAAAGCTGAAAAAAAATGGTAGAAATACATTATAGCATTTGGAGATTTTTGACAAAAACTTTTCAAATAATTGATAAAATTAATATAAAATAAGCATTCTGTTCAAGACTAGAACAACACTATCCACTAACTAGAAAGAGTTGATACTTTTAGCACTGTAAAATTTAATGTACTACAACCATCACTGATAATGAATATATTCGTGTTTCCATGAAAGTGTTCATATGGATGAAGGAAGATCATGTACTGGTACATAATCTGTAATCCCAGAATTCTGACTGTCTGAGGTAAGCTGCTGGCAGGTTCAAGCTGAGTATGAATGTCACTCAAGCTTGTGTTCAATCAAACAACAACTTGTGTTCAATCAAAGTGTGTGTGTACGCATGTGTGTGTGTGAAAGAGAGAGGAGGGAGAGAGAGAGAGAGAGAGAGAGATATGGAGAGACAGAGAGGGAGGAGACAGACAGACATAAAAATAACAAGTACAGGTCAGAAAATACATTTTAATATATTTGATATCTATCTTTATGTCAGTGCACTGCTTCACTGTGCATGCTGTATTATTATCCACTTCTCTGTAGTTGTACATTTACAATGTTCCAGGGTCTGTAATTAGAAATTGTGCTATTACAAACATGGGAATATATGTATCTCAGTAATGGTGACTTTAACTATTTTGGAGAAATATCTAAAAGGGAGATAGTAGATCTAATGAGATTTTCAGTTCTAGGTTTGAGAAATCTCCACCCTTTACCATAGTGACCATAGTGATTGTATTAGTTTATACTCCCATTAACAATGTAGAACAATTTCTTCTCCCGCACAACCTCATTAGCTTTTGTTATTCCTTGACTTTTTAATGACAACCACTCTTTCTAGGTGAAATATTATATCAAATTCTCTACATTTTAAAATTGTTTTAAAAATATTTCAATAAACATGTTCATTTGTTTCATTCATCAACTATTTTGTCTTAATTTATTGAAAGGAAAGTTTTATCTGTTTTTTTGGTTTTGTTTATTTTGTTTTGTCGTGTAAGAACTTTTCTTTCCTATGACTTGTACTCTGAGTTTACGAAAATATTTTTAAGATTATGGCACACAATATAATAATTATTATTTCATAATTATTTTGTTGATAAATTTTATTTGATTTCTTTCACAGAATTAAGAATCATGCTTTTTATGTTTTCTTTATAAATATGAGTATGTCTGATGTTAAATTAAAAGATATCTCAGGCACCTATTTAAAATAGAATAAACTCTAAATATCCATGGACTAGAAATAAATCTCCTTGGACAAGGAGGAAGATGTAAATGGTAAGATTCTGAATTTCATCAAAAATTCACAAAAAAAGAAATATGTGACAGCATTGTCTACCTTTCCCAAGGGGATAATAGAATGTAAAATATTTTTCCCTATCAAAAATATAGATTTCCAGGGAAATAGCTCAGTAAAATAAGAGCTTGCCTGGCAAGCTCAAGGTCCTGAGTTCAATGCTCAATACAGAAAAAAAAAAAAAAGATAAATTGGTACATCTCATCCCTTCGCGATAAGTCAGTTGGTTAATAAAGCACTTTATACAAAATTACTCTACAGAAATATTTGGACATGTAAACAAATGCCTTGATGTATGGTCTTCAATATTTTAATAAAAATTTACAGTTTCCTTATAGTCTTTAGATAAACAAGTGGTAAATAATATATGGATCAGTAATAACACAAACTAATATGCAGGAATTTTACATTGGCAAAATATTTTCAAAATGTCATAAACGGTTTACTAAATTTGAAAAAAACACCATAAAGGACATCACGTTATGTGGTTCTAAGACAATAAGGCATGGCTGTGTATATACATGTGTAGAAGAAATAATAAAACACTGGTGCTTCATAATAAGTATATTTACACACTGTATAGCCATATATATAGGAATGCATAGTAAATCCATTTAAAGTGGCATGACAAGTTCATAAAAGCTGTGCATTTTAATAAGAGAGGGGCACATCTTAAAAAATATTTTTCTTACACTTATATGTTGTGAATTTGTATTCAAAACTGTATTTTTTATATAAATATAATATCAGGAAGAGCAACACTAATCAGGCTGCTCCAGAAATTAGCTTTTATGAATGAGAGATGCAATTGTCCAACTTTCATGGCAATAAAGACACTGAGTTTGAGAACAGAAAAGAGAGCAGAGTTCTGATATCTTTCTTTTCTCATGTGGTCTGAAAATGCTTTTCTTAATCTGACATCCCTTATCCTCTATGCATTTTACATCTCTCCTGGATTTTAGCCTCAGGTAAACTGTCAGTCTGAGGCTGGGAATACTGATCTCTTTTTCTTCCCTTGTGTTACAATGGAAAGCTGGGAAGCTGGCATAGGAACTAGAAGCCATATATCACATTAAATCAGAAATCAAATAAAATATTTATAAGCTGTATTAGAATTTACTGAAATATTCCCCTTGAGAACTCACCCTGAGAGCTCTTTCTCATACTAGTCAAGTACAAAAATATTAAATGGAGCTCAGGTTATATACTCTGAGAATCAATATGAAGCCTGTTGAAAGTCGAAAGTGTCAATGTAAATGTAGAAGGCTGGGCTTTGTGCAAGTAAGTGTAAAAGCAGAAGCTCCATCACAAGGCCTGAATATTACTAAGCATGAAAGCAAGTTCTCAAACTCAGGACTCTACAATGTTAGGTAAGTTAGCTTATTCCTTAAAGAAAATACAGTTAGGAAATATAGACCAAATTAAATTGCAAAATCCAGAAAAACCTCTTAGACTCTTAAAAAAATTCTTTTCAGGTTTTATATGAACTGCTTTTTATATCTCAAAAAGAAAATGCAACTTAGTCATCATATAATATTATTTTATTATAGAGATGATGCATTATAAAAGGCTACCAAATATGGAAACTAGTTAGCGTCCCTAAAACTTTATTGAGAATTATATTTGCCCTATGTAAATTTTAATCTCCCTCGTAGTCCCTAAAGGAGCAACTGGAAAACTAACCTCCAGATGTGCTGCGATTATGAAATCTCCTCTTGGAGCAACATAATGACCAGCAAAGCTCTATTATTTTCTTTTTTCCTCTCATTACTTTACACTGTGATTAGCTTTTCTTTCTCTGGCAAATGTTGAATCAAGTCCCTTAGCAAATGGCTTAGCTCCTTGAAGACCTACAACTCATCATAAACTGGGAAGCCTCTAGTTCTCATTAGATATTAGGGGCATCCAGTGGATACTGCTGTGTGCTTTTAAGACAGAGCAAGGAAATGCTTAAAGAGAAGTGCTTTCATTATAACAAGCTGCTGAATTATTTACACCAGTAAAAATTTATCTGCCAGCGTCTCCTGGAAAAAATTATTCTCTTGATGTATGCAATTGTTGTCTGCAGTGAAACAAGGGTGCACAGCACTGTCATCCAACGTGCACCACAGGAACATTGGAATTGCTCTCACTCCTCCCATTGTCTTTTCGTGTTTGGTAAAGGGAATTTAAGGAAATTAATGCTTCGTTAGAGTGAAAGTAATGACCACAATGCAGCATTCTTATATCAAAAACATTTTGCATGTTACATGGCTTTAAGAAATAACCCCCATGTCTTCTAGTACATATCTGTTTAGGGAATTTGAAATAACCATGATTATTTCCTAGGATCCAAGTTATGAAGAAAATCTGCATGTATTTATATGCCTGTCTGTGTCAAATACTAAGCTATGGAAGAATTTAGATTGTCAGTTAGGTTAAACATAAATTCATACAGATTGGAACTTAGGAAGCTGACAACTTCTTATTTGGTTTTGTACGTTTTGATGTCACTCTTTACTTTGCTGGAAATTGTCTGTAAAAATATTAATAAGGACAATATTTAGATAGAAATTAAAGAATAAATTCCACTATAAGAATCAAATAATAACTGTAAAACTTTAAAATTTAGCAATGATTTTATCTGCCCAACTTAAACTCAGGAATAATATGCAAAATGCTTTAATTAGTTTAGTCCTAGAAATTTAAATTTATGCTGAAAAGCCTAATCAATCACAAACACTGAGAATAAATATGTTTTGGGCCAATGCCATATTCTAAAGATAACAACAGAATATTGTCTAACTGTGGAAAAAAGCAAAGAATATTTCAAATTTAATTATTGTAGGGTATTTTAACTGGTAATATTGAAGTACAAACACCTAGAAATAGATCCACTCTCTATACCAGAAGGTGTGACAGGTGTATTCACAGTGCATGTGGTGTGGAATGAAAGGTGAAGACAGTATTGGCCAGACACTAAAAGTGTGATTCCAGGACTTCACTTTTCTCAGTATATTTTTCTAGAAAAGTTTCAAGACAAAAGACGTTAGTGAAATTAAGATTGTTATAATAGTTTATATAGAAGCATATTTTGTACATGAAAATTAAATTACCTGATGTACAATGAAATTTATTAACTAGAGATACAACTTTTAGAAAACAGTAATTGCCTTTGCTCAAAAGTCATTTTAAACATTGTATGGGAAGTGATGACTAGTGCTACAATTAAAGAAGTGAAACTTAGAGATGAGCAGATTGAGAAACAGAAAAAGGAGCTGTCCTTAGTCACATATAACATGATGGCCTATGCGGAGAATACAGAGGAATCAACAACAAATCTCCTGTAACTGCCTGATTTTAGCAAAGTTACATGGCTCAAGCACCATAAAAGAAGTTCACTACTTTTCAATACAACAGGAATAAATGAATGGAGTTAAAATTATAAACACAACATTACTTATGTTAGTATCCTAAAATAAGATATAGTACTAAGATATAAATGTAACATACTGCATACAAGATATAGATCAAAAATTATAGAACTACTTGGAACTAAATCAAAAAGAGCCAAATAAATGGGCTCTATTTCATGCTTATGCAAAAGAATATGCCGGCTTTTTGTTTGTTTTTTTGTTTGTTTGTTTTTTTGTTCGACAATATTACCTGTATAGTCAATAGTATCCCAACTAAAATCTCAGCAATTTGTTTTGTGGATATCAATAGACTCATCCTAAAGTTTACATAAAGTGGTAAAAGAATCCAAGTATACAACATAATATCGAAACAACAAAATCTAACTCTGTGACTACTTTAAAGGCGCAGAAATTACAGCTGAATACAGGACAAAAACTAGACAAATTGATGAAAAGAATAGAAAGATTTAAAATACACCCAAGTAAAGATATAGTCAGTTGATGTTTTAAAAGTTACAAAGGCAATATTATAAAGAAAATATATTTTTAAAATGTTGCAAGTAAAATAAGACACTTTTATGTATAATAATAATAAAAATATAATGACAATAATAATAATGCAGACAGAGATCTTTCAATCTTAATGAAAGTTAACTTAAGTAGGACAATTAAATTCTAAAAGGACAGCACAGGTAAGTGTAAAATACAAAACTATAAGCAAAATCACATACATAGAAGGATATATAAACAAGATTACAGTTTGTAATGATATTTACAATATGGTACCAACAAAATAATTCATTAAATAAAAACTGACTGTCTAGACTTCAATAAAATAAAATACGTCTGTAAGAGAGAACTATGAACTAGGAGAAAATATTTGTAGAAGACCACATCTATTAATGGATTTCTATCCAAAACATGAAAAGAAATCTGAAAATTTAACAATAAGAACACAAAAATCCTGATTTTAAAAGAGAGAAAGATTAAATAGCTGATTCACCAAGTAACATAAACAAAAGGAAAAATGAGTATATGGAAAGATATACAACACTGTGTGTTATCAACGTCATACAAATTAAAACAGCCATTGAACATCACTTCACTACTATTAGAATGGCAGAAATCAAATCACTAGTGATGTAAAATACTAGAAGGGATTTGGAACAACAGTAACTTCCATTCCTTGCTGGTAGGAATCTAAAATATCATGGCCACCTTGGAAGATAGTGTGTCTGTTTGATAGAAACTAATTACATTCTTACTCAGCAATCCAGAAAGTACGCTGCTTAGCATTCTACTCTAATGATTTGAGAAGTTGTGGCTATCAAAGGTCCTGCACAGGATATTTATAGAGGCTTTACTCATGTTTACCAAATTTGGAAGCAACAAGATGTCCTGCAGTAGGTAAATGGATACACAGGCAAATCAAGGCAAGGGAAGATTATCCAGTGCTAATAGGAAACAAACTATGAGAAAAAATGAAGAAACCCACAAGCATCTCTCTAAGTGAAAGAAAACGTGAAACGGCTCAATAGCCTATGATTTCAACTATATTCTGTTCTGGAAAAGGCTAATCTAAGGTAACAGTGATGATCAATAGTTACCAGGAGAGAGAAAGGAGGAAAAGGTGAATTTAAAATACCCAGAGGATTGGGGAGGCAGCAAAATAAATGTGTGATATTAAAATTATAAATGCATGTAATTATACATGTGTCAGAGCCCACAGAATGCATGACACAATAGTAAATCCTAATAGAAATTGTGGACTCTGGATAGTGTCTACCTCCAAAGCTTAAATGACAACCAATATACAACTCTGGCTTGTAATATTGATAATGGGATCACTGTGTCTATATTGTAACCAGCAGGGCAGAGAATGTTGTGGTTTCTTTACAGCTTCACATGGATTTAAATTAAAGTTTTCTAAAAATAATTTGGAGTTCTATAGGTCAGGATAAGCTATTCAGATTTTTCTTCTTCTATTTTCCTCTCAGGGATCTCTTTGGAGAAGGATACCTTTACTCACTATAGATTTACATAAAACATAATTTACTTTTAATTGATTTAGGTTGCACATAAAATAAACAGCTCTTGACATTGAAACTAATATGTACCTTTATAAATAAGACTGTAGGTAGGCAGCATGAAGAATACCATTTTAGAATTAGTTTACTAGAATTCAGATTTTTTAGCATTTACTCACAGTTATCTCTTAAGAACATCCCTTCTATTTTTCATAATCGCCAGGGGTAGTTCTTGAGGGAGCACAAGCAATGGTTGCTTTGTGGTATTTGTCAATTTTCAGATGTTAATGCTTGTACAAACACTACTGAGAAGTTATCAGTGTGAGAACTACTGAATCTTCCTTATATTCATACTTAATTTTATATTTCACAGCTCTTTTGTTTTCCCTTTCCTACATGTCTTTATGTTGAATATTAAAGGAAATATCTGTTGCCCTCAAAAATGACTTTAAAAACTATAAGTTTTTGAAATGCTAAGACTCAGTTACTCAGAAGTATGTAGAACAGTGTGTAGGATCTTTTTCCCTGGTCAAAGTGTTGAAATTTTTCTTTCTTTCTTTCTTTCTTTCTTTCTTTCTTTCTTTCTTTCTTTCTTTCTTTCTTTCTTTCTTTCTTTCTTTCTGTGTCTGTCTTTCTTTCTTTTTCTTTCTTTATTTCCTTCCTTCCTTCCTTCTTTCTTTCTTTTCTTTCTTTCTTTTATTTTTTTTCTTCTTGAGACAGGGTCTTGCTATGCAGTCCAGGCTGTCCTTGAGCTCACTTTTGTAGCCCAGGCTGGTCTCGAACTCACATCAATACTCCTGCCTCAGCATCTAAAGTGCTGGGATTACAGGCATGTGCCACCATGCCCAGCTTGAAATTTCAAATATAAAACAAAGTAAAAAGTGGCATCAATCTACACATTGGTTTAAATTTCTTTATTATATATAGTCATCTTTCTTCAAAATATAAGAATTTGGAAATCTTAACAATGGTTTCAAATGTTTTGTATCTAATCATACTTTTCATAAAATGGAAACAGAGCTGTACAAGAGAGACGGATTCAGCCAACTTTTAAAGAACAGAACTATAAGAAAGAAAGAAAGAAAGAAAGAAAGAAAGAAAGAAAGAAAGAAAGAAAGAAAGAAAGAAAGGAAAGAAACTGTGCTTGGCTAAATTTGATATTGTTCAAAAATATTGTTAAATATATACATAGATATTATGTTTTATATATTATATTTTATATATATATATATTGCACATTTCAAATTGTGCAGACATACTGCACTGCATCTTTGGCCAAATTAACAAACAAAAAAACCACTCAACACATGTAGTCCAGAGGCAGTCTGTATCATGTTTGGTGGTAGTGAATGGAGTAATTAGTTTTTCTACAATGAAGTATGAGTTTTACAATCCAAAATATGAATGAGTTTCACAGCAGTATGCCCTCAGCTTTGGGAATATCACACACTGGAACAGACAAGATTTCAGTTACCTTAAACACATCCATAATAAATAAACTCCGTTCTGTATATTAGCTGTTGTGAGCAGTGATGCCATAGACATAGGTGTGTAGTTATCTCTTTGATATATAAACTTCATTTCCTTTGGTCATGTGTCTCCACGTGAGATCATGGAATCATATAATAATTTTTATAGTTTTGGGTTTATTGAGGAATTGTCATACTGTTTACTATAAGAGCTCAACTGACTAATATTCCACCAATAGTGTATAATTGTTTCTATTTCTGCTTATCAATTCAAGAATTTCTTTTGCTTCTTTGATAATGCCCACTTGAACTAGAGCAAGATGTCAATATTGTGATTCACATTTGCATTTGCTGATAACTAGTAACATTAAGCATTTTCTCCAAACACATTTTGGTCATATGTGTATCTTCTTTAGAAAAATATCTGTTCAATTGTTTGCTTGTTTTAATTGTTTTTGTTTTTTTTTTTTTGGTATTCTGTTGAGAATTTTTTAAATTTTACTAGTATATTTCATATCTTAATCCCTATTGAATGAATAGTTTTCAAACATTATATTTCATTCTTCAGGATATTTCATGACTTTGTTGGTTGTATTGAAATTTAGTTACTATATTTTTTTTCTCCTGGCTCTGATTAAGTGAGGGACAAAGTAGTTTTACTGTTCATTCCATTAAATATTTCAAGCTACATAGCATTTAATTACATTAACTTTCTACATAAAGAGATATGAATAGTGATTTTAAGTGTTTATACTGAATCTATCCCAATTTGTAATAAAAATCACTTGCAAACTTTAGAACATAATTACAAAGAAATGCCATGCCACAACTCATGAAAGATTACATTGTGATCATCTAATTTCCTTTAAGATGTGTCTTTATAATTATTGTTATTCCTAAATGATTGATAAGGGATATGACACTGAGGAAATAATATAACACTAAGTGAACTGAGTTTTTGAGATTCTTTTTAATTCAATGTTATGTAGCCATTGATTGGTAGAACAAAAATTAGTTCATTCATTAATAATTGAAAGCCAACAGAAATGCTACTATAACAGTTAATATTACTTGTCAGATCAATTGGATTAAGAGACGCCTGAAGATAAATTCAGAGATAACAGCTATGGATATCTATTAGGTAGGTACTGATGTCAGAGTTCCACTCTATGAGATGGCAGGGACAAATATTACTGGAAAACAGCCTGATTGGGATAATGAACTGGTGAAGTACAAGAAACAGAAAGTTAGAATAGGGAGAGATGCACTCATTATGGGTCCTACTCCCCGTGCAGATCCCGGGGGACTATGTGAAGTGCATGAAAGTTTCAGGGAAAGGAGCCAGGGAGAGCAGCTGCTAGACACGCTCCCAGTGCCATTGTCTTCTGTATTGGCCTAAGCACATCGTCTCCTCACCAAGATATATCCAAGAGCCTGTGATGATAACAGAAAATAGCCTTTCCATTTGTGGCTTCTACTCCCAGAGCAGGTCCAGAGATGAAGCCATTATCAGGGAACTGGGTGAGGGCTAGAAACAGCCAGTGACAGACTGGACGACCTTGGCCATCTCTCTCCCTGGCAATGAACACTGGGAGAAGAAAAAAGTGCTAAAGAAATGCAGAGGTCTGGAAACCCATTGTCACAGCCACAAGTAGCCGAGAAATCCTTTTCCTAAGGCTAGAAACCGATGAAGTATAAGGGCCCTGTATGACCCTAACAAGGGTTCATAGAGACCCAGAGATGGGAGAGGACAGGGTGGAACAGTCTTCAAGGTTCTCATATGCTGAAAACCCCAGGCAGGCTCAGTGAAAGAAGCAGGAAAACTGTTCAGCTTTGTCCCTGAGAACTCCAGTGCGCCCTGAATTCCTGGGGCTAAATAACAAACTGTAAATTGCAAAACCGGATTCATTCCACGTGAGACACAGGACAACTACCTTTTACTTTTTTTCCACCACCTCTCTTTTCTTTTATATTTTGCCATCTTGCCTCCCTCTTTGCTTTTCTTTTTTCAGGGAAGCTAATTTATGTTGTGTAATAAAGCTAGATATTCCACCCTCAAAAGTCCTCCTCATAGATATATAAACTTGTCTCTTTCATCATCAAATGGGATGAGGAGAGTGCCCCTTTCTTTCACTTTCCATTTATTTGCCCTCCCTTTCTCTCTTTACTTTCCTCTGCATACCTACTTTTGTCTCTGTACTAGACCTCTTTTTCCTTTTGCCCTCTTTGAATTATATTATTTTATCATTATTTTCTTTTTTCTGCTACCTCTTCCTCTTTTACCTATGATTTAAAACACTGAATAGTATCAATGCTATGTTACAAAAAGTGATCTATAGATTCAAGGCAATCCCTATTAAAAATAAGCAATCCTTCATGAAAATATTCTTCATAGAAGTAGAAAAAAATATGTCTGCGATCAGGAAAGATCCAAAAGAGCCAGAGCAATCCTGCACAAAAGAGCAATGCTGGAGACATCACTCTAGCATACACTGAGCTCTATTTTAAAGGCATACCAATGAAAAAACAGTGCATTGGCCAGAAGCAGAGATAGGCTATGCAACAGAGTAAGACATATAGAAATAAACATCCAGTTAGTGTTTGACAAGGATATTAAAGAAAAAAAAAAAAAAAGACATGCTGGAGAAAAGACAACACTTCAACAGGTAATTCTGGGAAGACTAGAAATCAACATGGAGGAAACTGAAACTAGATTTTTATTCTCACTCCATGCCAAAGTTTTATCAAAATGCCTATGTTAAATATTAAAAGCATTAAAATTACTACACAGCATAGGAGAATCTGTTAAAGTCATGGGCACAAACTAAACTTTATTTATACTTGTTTGCCATATGTGAAGTCTGTATGCATCTTGGGGGATTGCTACCTGCACTTAGCATATCTTGGTGGGTTTTTTTGTTTGTTTGTTTTTGGTCTTCTTGCCCTCCCTCCACTTTTAGATTCTCTTCCACCAATTTCATTGTTATGTCTATTTTTATTATTTTTAGTTCATCTTTGCAACTTGTAAATTTAACATTCCTTATACATGTTAGATATATCTTAAATCCTTTTACATCCTTTTCCATGTCCTCAACTCCTTGTCTTTTGGAATCCTTTCCATTTATTTTATTCATTTGCTTAAGTTAATTAATTTGTTATTTGGTACAAGGTCTCACTACGCAGCTTTAACTCATAGTGGTCTTCCTGTCCCAGCCCTCCGCCCCCCATGTTGGGATTACAGTCACATGCCATGACTCCCAAACTCAGTGGATAGCATTGTGCCCAGAGTGCTGGGACTCACATGGCATGCAGTATCAGGAACCGAACACTGATGCTGTACTTGCCAGGCAGGCACTTAGACAACAGAGCTATCTCCCCAGCCTAGAATCTTTCCTATTTGTTTAACATCTGTCTGTCTGGTTCCATTCCTCCATCTTTTATGTTGCTCTTTAAATCAGAGAACCCATATGGTATTTAAGTTTGTATGTCTAATGAATTTCTCTTAATATTATGCTTCATAGGGGTCTCCATTTTCATATAAATGTCTAAAATTTATCATTCTTTATAGTTGAGTATTTTGTATTTTACATAGATACCACATTTTTTCATTCATGTGCTGAGGGACATGTTGGCTACTTTGATGATTTAGCTCACATGAATTGTGTAGTTCCATAAAATTATGCTTTTAGCTTTTTGGGAAAGAAACCTAGAAGAGGAATAGATTAGTTCAAATGAAATTTCTAGTTTTGTTCTTTGAGATGTTATCATACTGATATATATTAGAGTTATACTTCACCAAAAAAGGTAGGAAATTTTATTTATTCATGAAAGGCATACCAGCATTTATTATTATTTGATTGATTGATGCTTCTCACTATTTCTTGTATAAGATGGAATTTTGCTGTTCTTTTCATCTTCATTTCTTTAACGTTATGGTTTGTGTCTAGTTGTCCCCAAAGCCTCTTATAAATCATGGAGTTGTCAAGCTCCCATCCCAAGGGGTGGGGCCAAACGACCAGGGCGGGGCTTTAGAGGCGTGGTCGAGAGAGGCACAAACAGTTAAACTTACAGCACTCCCTGTCAGAGGTTCCCCCCCCCCCACACACACAACCAGGCGGCACCTTCTCGGAGGCATGGAGCGAATCATCCGGGAGATGGCGGCGTAGAGTCTCGAGGTCTTGCTACATAATTCAGGCTGCTTTAAATTATAAAACCTCCAGTAGTGACTACGAGCTAAATAAATCTTTCCTCCCCTAAGCTTGCATGCTGGATATTTGTCCCAGCAATAAGAGAAAAATAGCCAAGATAGCTAGCAATACTGAACATGTTTTCATTTGTTTGTTGGCCAAGTTCTCTATTCATTTCCCTTGCTCATATTTTGTTTGAGTTCTTTATTTGGGGTAGTCTAATTTTTTGAGTTCATTATATATTATAGATATTAATGTCTTGTTTGAGGAATACCTGGCTGTTTTCTCCCATTCTACGGACTGTCTCTTCACTCTGTTGATTGTTTGTCTTCCTGTCCAGAAGCCTTTCAATTTGATGCAATCCCACTTTTGCTGCTTTTTTTTTTTTTTTTCTTGTGCAGTGGTAATTCTATTGAGAAAGTCTTTAGCTATACCTATAACTTCAAGCAATGTATATATTTTATTTTCCAGTAGGTTAGTATTTTCTGGTTTAGATCTTTGATCTATTTTTATTTTACTTTAAACCATAATAAGAGATATGAGTCTAGCTTGA
This sequence comes from Myocastor coypus, assembly GCA_004027025.1. Classification (NCBI taxonomy): domain Eukaryota; kingdom Metazoa; phylum Chordata; class Mammalia; order Rodentia; family Myocastoridae; genus Myocastor; species Myocastor coypus. The sequence goes on along the minus strand of PVJA010000553.1, from coordinate 74,214 downwards.
AAGTTCTGCATATGCATAGTCCATTTTCCCAGCACCAGCTGATAAGGAGGCTATTTATCTTTCAGCATATCTTGCCAAAGGTCAAGAAGCTGAATGAGCATGAAGTTGTTTTCTGCATCTATTTACCCCCATGTCTGCTGCTGTACTAATAACATGCTGCTGTGTCACTGTAGCTTTATATTATAACTTGGATGCAGGTATTCCAATGCCCCCTGTTTTATTCTTGTTTTGCTACTCAGAGTTGCTTCAGATTTCATGTGAGTCTTAAGAATGAATTCTCTAGTTCTAGGCATGATATAGGCATTTTGATTGTGACTGCTTGGAATCCAAGTGTAAGTTTGGAATTATGATCCTTTTGACAATGATATTCTGCCTAACAAAACAGGAAGAATGCACATCTTTCCATTCTTTATGTCTGATTTATTTGGACTTTGCACCTGCCAGGTAGACATTTACACTGCTGAGCCATATCCCTAGCTTAATTTCCTCTTCAGGATTACTGTAGATTTCATTGAAGAAGCCTTTCCCCTTCTCACTTAGGTTAATTCCTAAGTATGTACAATCAAAATGGAAGGCCCTGTGTTCTAGCTGTAAGAGGCCAGAATGGTATAAAAATACAGCATATTCTTCAGAGCAATTTAAAATTGATGGAGTGTCTTTTGCCGAAACTTCCCATTTAATGTTTTCAGGCCATCATTGTTCGAGTGTACTCAATATCATGGAGAGCAAAATTATGGATGAAAGCATACTAGGCAGGTGCTCCTGCGTGTACGTGGTGAGAACTGATCCATCAAATGGATTTAAGCAATGACACAGAATCTGCTGTAAATTTATAATTTATTTATATAATTCTGTTGTTCTTCACATTTGTGGGATGCTTAAATGTCTTCAACAGCCAGCCAGATAGCTCAGCAAAGCGTCTGCTTGGGCAGGTACAGGTGAACCAGGGTTCCATTCCTGGTGTGTCGTGCCTGCCCTGTCCCCAAATAGCACTGAAATGGTGGCTGAGACTGGGTGTGGTGGCCTGGGGCTGTAATACCAGTTTTTGGGAGGCTGAAAGCAGGAGATTCACTATGAGTCTGATCTGTGTAGTGTAAGATCCTATAAACCCTGTACTAAATAAATAAATAAAATTCTTCAAGCATCTAAACCATGAGAATTAAGTGACTCATAATCTTTTATAGCTTTCCTCAGTCTTTTCAAAAATCTCAGGCTAAAGAGCAGGACATTGGTTTAATCAATGATGATGTGAGTTCAAAAAGAAATAGTTTAGTGAATGAGAGCTCATTCATCCTGAATACACTCAGGTATAATAGAACATCCTAAAGGTTGTATTAAAAATTTTGGTTCTATTTGCTGGAGGGCAATGTGTATTTCATTGTTGAAAACTATTTCTTAATATTTCATTTTTAAGCAGGTCTCAAAGCCATAGGTTTTAATGATGGAGCCTAAAGTAACGATACAGTGAATAATATAGAAAAAGAAGAAGGCGTGAAACACAGTCCTTTAAAAATATATTGGTATATGCTTGCAATATACAACATTTATGTATTAAACATTATTTAGGTTAACAACTTTCTGTATTCATCAAGTCCCTGTTTTCTTATTTCCCCTTTTTCCTTCTCAGTTTCCCTGAGACCTTTCCCCATAAAAAAAAAAAACTCTTTATTATTTTTTACTTTTATTTTTTAATATACGAGAAACCATGGTATACTTTGCTTTGCCTGCTGACTTACTTTACTCAACATTATGTGATCAAGATCCATTCATTTTCCTACAAATACCAAGATACTCTTTACATGACAGAATATTTCCTTGTTTATAGACTACATTTTTTATGCATTCATTTATTGATGGGCATCTAGACTTTTCCAGAGATATACACTGCTTTCTAACGTTTCATGTTTTGTTATCTCTGACCATGTTCTTCCCAGCATTATTCATGTACCTGTCTCATAATACTTCTTTATATTTCAACTCATGCTTTAATTCCTTCTTTTGTTTTAGATCTAATTGTTCACTTTTCTGCTGCAAGTGAAATATTCTCGTTCTTATTAGGAAATGGGTAAAGCCTATGGGGACACATGGCAAACTCAAGGAGGCAAAAGGAAGGTAAGGAAAGGAAAGCAAAGAGAAAGACAGATAGACAGAGGGAGACAGAAAGAGAGAGAGGGAGATAAAGAGATAGACAGAAGAAGGAAATGACCTAAAATATTGCAGAATATTTCAGCTGCCACTGTCAGGTTATGATTACATTCTAGATTATATATGAATATATTCCTTTTGATTTCTTTTTTCTTTCTACATTTAGGACAGGGTCTACAAGGTGTACAAGTCTCCCTGCATAGATTGGACGCCAGTGATTCTCCTGTTTGCAGCCTTCCACGCACTGAGATTACAAGTACATGGCACCACACCCAATCTCAACCACCATCTTTGTGCACCCCGCTGGCATCACTCTCAAGGCACACCTGGGATCAAACCCTGGCTGCTGTGCTCTGCCTAAGCCGACATTGTAGTCTGCTGAGCTATCAGGCTGGCCTTCCATTTGATTTTAAGGTTGCAGTGTTAGGTGATGTTTTGATATAGAAGAAACTTAGATATTTTTCAACATTGTGGTTACTTTACAATGTGTTACATTTAGCAAACTTTTTTCCTAATATGTAAGTAATAGTAATAGTACCATATGAATTTTCTGTGTGTGTTTGTATGCCTGTGTGTATGGTTTGAACCCCTAATCTCAGAGGTGCCTTATTTTATTTATTTTATTTTATTTTATTTTATTTTATTTCATTATTTTTTATGGTTGGCTCAGCCTGGCCTCAGGTGAGGCAGACACAGCATGTAGTGCCAGGGATTGAACTGTGGTCCCTGTGGTTGCCTAAGCTTTCCTAAGCAGTCACTTTTGTTAGCTGAACCATCTCGGTGACCGGAGATGTGCCCTATTTTATATGAGAAGAAAATAAACTTCCTGTTCAAAACTGAATATGATTGAGGCCTGAGGAGTCTTCCACTATCATATGAGCAAGGATCCATGTAATCAGGTTCAAAATCTACTCATCTTTGCTAATTGCAGTGATTACAGTGTAATGTTAAATGAAACACCTGTTTCCCTTCCCCTTTCCTTGGTGCTGCGATTCTTCTGTGATACTGGGCTTTCAGGCTGAGCTTCAATGCGAGTTCATTTTTGATATTTTTCTTGTTATTCTTTTAATTTGATACCTGGCCCCTCGAAGTCATTATGTTGCCCAGGCTGAGTCTGTAAGTCCCCTCACCTTATCTTTCAGAGTACTAGGATTATAAGAGTCCAAGCTCTTTAAAAATAGCATACACAGTATTGAGATAAAAAATAAACAATTAAGAGAATCAAAATAGTAGAAAATGTCTTCTCTTTTTCATTAGTTTTACAGAAGTGAACCACAGATTCCCTGTAACAATAGGAAGCATAAACAACAGAAAAAATACAATGGCTGGTAACAGCCTGCACAGAGATATGAATGATTTATGATATAAAATGTTTACACATTTTAGATTTTAATAACTTCTCTTGTCAAATAGATTCAAGATGTATTGAAGCTTTTCCTCGCGACTTATGTAATGGAAATTCTTTGTTAAAAGGTGGCAGCAATGCATATTGATATGCTAAAAGTTTCAACTCAGCACGTACTATGTAACACTCAGAAACCCTTGAGCATACGGATTAGATCTAAGGGGACCCCAAAAAGTCCCACATATTTAGGAGTTTCCTGGGGCTACTGAGTGTGCTGTCAGCAGGTAAGGTTGTGTGGGGCTGAATCGCCAGAGGACTGACCTAAGTGTGTGTCTTCTTCACCCTGGTTCTTCCTCTGCCAATTTCCTGGCTTCTCTCCTTATCTTGGATTTCTGCTATGTGGTTCTACCTCAGAGTCAGTCAACTATTCATTGAGTATTCTAATAACTAGGAATCAAAATAAAACACCTCTTTGTGTTGAGTATATATTTTTTTTCGGGCAATGGCAAAGTGACAATACACTTGAGGTATTTAAGTATTACACTTCATGGACTACAAAGCCTAAGAGAATTACATAGCAATGTGGATTAAGGAAGCACAGAATGTGCTCCTGATTCGCTTACTTTTCAGTCTCACTGACTTTCTACTATTATAGCTGGAACCACTTTGTGATGTCATTTTATGAGGTGTTTACTCCTTGGTAAGTACAGTGGTGCACATTATATTGAGTTCTGTTTAGTCACATTCACATTAAAAAGTTTTGAATAAAGCATAAGAAATGGTGTAGATTCCTGGAACCAACATCACATAATTATAAGAGGATCTGAGGAACAGTTGTGCTGTGTCTATAAAGCCACTGAGACCATGTTCTAAAAGTTGGTTTGAATTCCGTAATGGTAATAGCAAAACTATAGTTCCATTATTTCATAGAATGAACAATTGTAAACTTCTTAGAGGAGAAAGCTAGAAGTTATAAAGTTTAGTGCATCTTCATATCAGATATATATCATTTCACTCAGCTATGATTGAAGCAGAAATGTCATTTGTTACAGTCCTTCTACTAGATGCACTTCAAAATAACAACGAAGAGTATGGATGGGCAAATATTCTTTAGAGAAAAATGGAAAATTTTCCATAGGAAAAGACTAACTATCCTAAGAGATGTAAAGATGTCTGATCTTGGGACTTGTGAACTGATGATATATTTTACTGAAATCTGTAAAGAGAGCTGTTTCTTCCTGTTCTTTTAATTCACAAAACCAGAGGTGGATCATTGGTAAAGAGCATATAATATTTGAAAGAAGGGGGCTGGGGAGATAGCTCCGAGGTACAAATGCCTGCTGGGCAAGTGCAAGGTTGTGAGTTCGAACCCTGGTCCCACAAAAAAAAAAAAAAAAAAAAAAAAAAATTTGAAAGAAAATCTGTCTGCATATGTTTTCAGTGATGTTGTGATTTCTACACCAGAGCTTTCTCCACAGAATTTTTCTATTGTATTGAATCCCTCTGAGAAAACCTACAGAATAGTTGAAATAAGTTTAGGTCTAGTAGGGATTTGATAAACTTAAATAAAGACAAATATTAGAAAAGAAGGAAGAAAAAAGGGAAATACAAACACACACACACAATAGTTAAGTGTTTTGGTTAGTTTTCATTCATTTCATGAAACAAATAGCTGACACACCCAAAATTAAGGATGGAAAGTTTATTTAACTCACACTTAATCACAGTTTTAGATCATACTTAGCTGGCTCCAAGGCAGAGGGCACATGGCAGAGCACAACAGTTCATGACAACAGAAAACAACAAAGAGCAGGACCAGAGGCAACTACAGCAGCAGCAGCCAGAAAGAGCAAGCCTCCCTACTGCACCCAGGCTGTATGTCTCAGGGTGGATGTAGCACTCACACTCATAAACCCAGCAGCACTCACACTGATAATCGCAGCAGGACTCATACCTGTAATCCCAGCACTGGATCATCAATTAATCACAACCATTAGAACTCTGCCCAATGACTACATGAGGTTTTGAGGGGACAACTTGACAAAACCATAATAATATAGTTATACATCCAATTTCTCTTAGCTCACTGAAAAAAAATTGAGCTAATATTGTTTGGACATTATTTCATGCCTTCATTTTGTACTCTGAGTAACTACTATGAAGACAGCAATGCACGATGAATTAATTGTTGTTACCCTATTAGCTTGATTTCAAACTCTGTTTCATTTTATTTCAATTTTATCTTCTTTTTAAAATACAATTTGAGGGTCTGGGAAGATGACTTGGCTGTCTAGGCACCTGCCTTCCAAGCACAAGGACCCAGGTTTGATCACAGGTACCACGTGCTATGCCAGCCCCAAACTGAGTTTACCACCTAAATCAGGTGTAGTGACACACCCCTGTAATCCCAGTGCTGGGGAGGCTGAGACAGGAGGATCACTGTGAGCTGTGTAGCAAGGTCCTGTCCTAATTAATTAATTTTAAATTTTGACTTCTTTAAAAAATAAATATAATATGATATAATTTGTAAAGGACAAATATTATCATTAAAAGCAAAATAACTGTTTTCTCAGGAAGCTGTCCGGAAGCCTTCTGGGTGTGGTTGTGTCTTGTGCTGACAGACACACAGTTTGTTCCTACCGCTTGGCCTCTGTGCCTACCAATGCAATCAACACATATTCGAGTGCATATGTCTACCAGGTCCTGATTTCTATTGTCTGTCTAAATGTTGAGATATGAGATTTTCAGATCATAAGGCAGTTGTAATTCAGAAAATTTTGGAGGAGCTGCCCCATATAATTTCTATGACAATGTTATTTACAACACGTTTAAAGGTAGATTTCATGTCATATGAGATTTCACTATAATTTTTCTGATGATTTTTAATGTCATATATTTGGATTTTTAAAATAGTAATTTTCATCATCTGTGTCAATAATTAGACATAGAGTGTGCTTAATGTAACCTCTCCGAATCACATGTTTCAAACTGTTTTCATATTTTAACTTCCTGTTTTCCTTTGGCATACTTATTGGCATCCATCTGTAAATAACTTTTTTTTTACTTTATTTACTCTACTTTTAAATATCATAATGTTAACAGTCATGGAGCATGTTATACATCTTCATTATACCTCCCAAAATGGCTAACTTAAGATACAATGTTACTGAGTATATGTTAGATTAAATAGTTTATAAATACCAGCTATAAGTATCAGCCACAAACCTTTAAAAATACTGAAAGGCCATGGGAAACCACATGCAAGGAGCATCAAAGCAACAGCTTTGGCATAACATAAAAATATACTACTCTACTTGGCATAATTCTTTAATAAACTTAGCACCAATAATAACAATATGATTTTTAAGGTACTAGTGTATTGAAAAGTACTCCCAATGTTTGTTGACCTCAAACATGATGTAGTGCTTTCCTTGTTAGCATTACGCTGAGCTTCATGAACTATTCTCAGTGAAATTTAAAAGGATACTTTTCTCTAGATTACATTCTATCTGTCTATCAACCTATCATTTATCCTGTATCTATCTCTCTATCTCTTCTCCAACTAGCTCTTTATTCCAATTGTATAATTAATTCCACTAGCAACTCTGATTTTTTAATGTTTGCATTTCTGTTGCAAAATACAAATGTCACTATTCAACTGTTAATATGAGTTTTGTGAATTTGTAACTATGTACAAGTCATTTTGTCTTCCATGCAATGATTTGCACTTTGTTTTAGGACTAGAGGAACCTGGAATATTTGGTATATATGTGATTCATCATTTCATAATATGAACTGAAATGCTTAAGATTGTACATAGCATAAAATTAGTTTATATTCTTTCAATATTATATGAAAATGATTGCAATTAGTGAATACATAGATATTTATATTTTTGCTTGTCTTAAGTTTGATATATATGTTTTCTAAATATTCTGGTTTTATAGAGCCATGTTGAAATAAAGAATTGTTAAAGATAATAAGAAATTAATAAAATTATCTACCTAATATTTTGATTCCTAATCAGGTCAATCGGGGGTTGGAGAGATAGCTCAGTAGAATAAGTGTTTGCCTGACAAGTGCAATGGTCTGAGTTCAATCGCTGGCTCTGAAAAAAGAAAAAAAAAAAAAAAGGTCAATCATTTTGCTTTTTAAGTCTCACTTTTTAAAGAGAAAAAGAGAGATAAAGAAATAAAGGATCTAAACTGTTCCGATGATGAAAATACATAATATAACCATTGTTAAATTTTTCTGGTTTTGGAATTCTGTACTATATGTAAAAAAATGAATAAATAATTTAAAAAAAAAGAAATAAAGGATATGGGAAAACAACTACATGCATGAAAGCAACTCTGAAATTTCTTGAACATATCCATTTACAGTGTCTCCTTTCACAGCAGAAAGTGAATTGTCTTCTGTTTTCATGAATTTTTGAATTGCATCTGCATCTCCTGCACCTTTACAAGCAAACACCTGACAAAAATTTTCCTCCTTTAATTTTCCAACTTTTGTTCAAACTTCCTCATAATTCCTAATACTATAACTAAGCATTTAAGATCTTCATCACAACGAGGGTTATTATGGTTTTCAATGTAAGTCTGTGATTTAAATGAATCTAAGTCTCAGCTAAGTGTTATGCTTTTGCAACCTAACTAAAATTGTTTAAAATAGAATTTGCATATTTGGGGTCAAAATCTATATTTACATAATTCTGTGCATAATGAGAATTATTTAAAAGAAATTGCAAAGATTTTAACACTGCAGAATAAACTCCTTTGGCATTTAACTGCTGTATAAATAATATACCATTGATTAAGTATGTGCAGCTAGGAGCTGGGGAGATGGCTCCGAGGCACAAGTGCCTGCTGGGCAAGTGCAAGGTGGTGAGTTTGAACCTCGGTCCCACAAAAAAAAAAAAAAAGTATGTGCAGCTAGTTCATTTGAATGTGTAGTACTCATGGCTGATTAAACTAAGTTATATGTACTTTCTGAATAATATTAGATAATAAATTTAAATTTTGTTTTTGTACATTGGGAATAAAATTTCATTGAAAAGCAGATTACAGTTATAATGAAGTTTTAATGTAATATAACACATTCCAGTCAAAATAGGGTTTCACAGGTAGTATTCTGATAATTTGTTTAGAACTCAGTTCTATAGCAATGTCATAAAATACATTTAAAGGGATATAAGTAGGATAAAATTGCATTTGAGGTGAAATTTAATAATCTTTGTCCAATAAAGAATTAAATTTGGTGAGATTATATATTCTTTCCCTTCATTCTTACATTTGTTCCAAGTAAGCTGTTTTCAGATTGACAGCTGAAAATAATAAAAGTCCAATTATTTTTGATGAGTGCTGACTACTTTGGTGTGTGGAACCTAATTCACAAAAAGAAATATTGACCCATTCTCCATATTACCTAATATCCTCAAAATCAGATGATTCATATCTCTAGTCCTGTGAAATAAGGTGATGAAGGGGAGCTGAAATATTATAATGTATCATAAAGTTCAAATTCAATAATGTCAGAAAATTTGAGTTAAAACCAAGGGCTCCAGACACACTTCTTTTGTGAAGAAAAGCTCCTTTTTTAGGTACTGTGGGCTCTTGAATCAATTCAGCGCAAAATGTCAATAATAATATTTTCTTGTGCTTTTTCACAGAGCTGTTGAGCAGCTAAATTAAATAGTGTCTATGAAAGTGATTTTAAAAATATTGGACCAGTATATTAGTCCTCCATGCAATGGTAATATACACTGTAATAAAAACTAGCATATAATGATAATAAAGAAGTAGAAAGAGAAATTGCATTTCTGGAATTCAGCCAAACAAATATTTCAGCCTTGACATTTTAAGAAGAATTATTTTCCATAATTAGTTATGAAGTATCCTTGCAGATCTACATAGATTGGCAGCTTCAAAAGCAGAAATCATGTTCTCTTTCATTTTCTTGTATACCTTAACTGTATTTGATTTCTGTGCACCTTTAGCAGCAGATGTTTAATTTGACTGTTACTTTAGTATCAAAAAATGGCCTCCTATCCACTATACTTCAGTTTGTTAGTTGCCCAATTAGTACCAGTAGCAGTTGCTTCTGGTTTCTTAGAAACAGCTGGTCCCCATGATGCACAGTTGGTCTCTGTGATGAATATTATAAGAACCACTACCCAATTGACAAGCCATGCTGCCTCTATACTTCCTGCTTGTTTACAGCACATAAGCCCTAGAGCACTAGAGATTAAGGCCTGATTTTTTCAGAGTGAACCTAATCAGCACCTGTTGATGTGGATAAGGTTGCCTCCAAAGCCTGGGTGGTGTCTTGGTGCTTCTGTTTGCGATTGCATCTGATGAACTGGTTAAGAACACTGACCATGCTGACATTTTTGATTACTGGTTTTGGCCTTTGAGGACACAAAAGGGAACTCTGTAGTTCCTGATGGGAAGCTACACCCTTCAGATTTCTTAAGTCCCCTCAAAGGTCTAGAACGGGATTCCTAGCTTCCTCCTCCAGTGGCTTACATTAGACTTCAAAGTAAGGGAAATACAATATGTCTGTCAGTCTGTCTGTCTGTCTGTTGGTCTGTCTGTCCATCTGTCTGTCTGTCTGTCTGTCTGTCTGTCTGCCTGTGCCTGCCTGCCCTCCTGGCTGCCTGCCTGACTCCAGTAAGAACCCCGAGGCATCTTTTATTCAATCCTGCTTGGTTTGAGAAGTTTGATCAAATTTCATTAGTTAAGGCCACCCTCAAGGGAAGGTGGTTGGAATGTTTAACATCTGCGAGGCTGCTGTTTGAATGTGTGAATGAATGGAGCAGGCAGTGTAAGCAATAGGCTGTTCCATTCGTGTACCAAGACAGGGAAGAACTGGTTATGGTGGCCGATTGGGCCCTCACTGGCTGCTCCATGGCAATGGTCATGCAGTGTAACAGAGGCCTCACATCATCTAAAGAGAGTGCTACTTAGCAACATCCAATGCTAAGGAATGCCTAAGTCCCTATAAGGAATATGGTCAACTCTGCATCTGAATGATCTCTCTCTCTGAAGGGTACCCACCCTTTGTTGCACCATCACTAAAGGATCCACAATACACACCATGGGAGACAGAATGACAACCTATTAGTAAAAACCTAAAGAAACCAAACTTCTCCCTGCATCTCAAAGAAAAAAAAAGAAGAAGAAAAAAAAAAGAAAGAAAAAAGGATCTCCCCTCTTCCTCCTCCTCCTCCTCTTCCTCTTACTCCTCCTCCTGCTCCTCCTCCTCCTCTTCTTTGTCCTCCTCCTGTTCATCTTTCTTCTTTTTCTTGTTCTTCCTTCTTCTTTTTTTATATTTTATGGAAAGGTCTATAGGATGTTTAGGATTTCACTACTTCATTGGACTCAGTGTTCCGCCTGTTTACAACCTCCTAAGAGCTGAGATTACAGGTGTGTTCCACCATGCCTAGTCTCAATTGCTGTCTGAGAGCACTTCAGGGGAAGGGCTGGCACAGCAGACCCAGATATTGAACTCCCAGCCCCTATACCTGCTTGTAGGTGCTTTTATCCACTAAGATATTTGGCCAGCCCCAAAGCCCATTCTTTTTTGAAAATTCGACCTTGACACCCACTTTGGCTGTTTCAGTTGTTGTCAACAGTTGCAGCTTCACTGCTACTCCTGACTCATTCATGTGTAGCCAATTGAGCCAGTTCCAGTTCCACTGAACCAATTTCAGTGCATTTGGCTAAAAGCTCTCCCTGGAGATACACCTGCTGTTGTCAGATGGCATTACCTAATGCTCAACATAGATGTCTGTCAGCAACTCCTTCTCAGTTCCATGCTTTGACTGAGATAAAATCAGACTGTGGCCCTGACAGACGTGTTGCACTCTTTTGAACCTGAAAAGAGAAAGCTAACAAAGCTCTATAAAATTGGGCCCCTGAGAGCCTGTGGGTGTTGCAAAGGTTGGGGGCAAACTTGTGACTTTCATGGTAGAAAATGCCATTCAGAGAGTTCTTACATGGCAAGAACTCTGCATTCACATGTTCTTTCTGTCAAAATCACTAGACAATTAGGAATCTTGCCTCTTACTCTTTCTTCTAGCCACAACCTACAGCCTGGGAGGACAACTCACCCATCTACTTAGTCTTCCTTTTATTTACAACTTGGGCTTTTCTGAGAAAAAAAAAATGGTTTCCACCTCAGTCTTATACAGATAACTGAAATAATGCAGTTCTAAGAGCACTCTTCCCTGAGGAATGAAATGAAGACTTGTTTTGGGATCTGTCATCAAAGCAGGCCACATCATCATGATGCCTGTTGTTGTCAGATGCCATGGAAATCGTATGCAGGCATCCAGCATGCCTATCAGTGCTTGTGAGTTGCTCCCATAGCCCTATCAACAAAAACTAAAAGGGCAGTTTACTTGAACTCGACTTCTATAAGGGAATAAAACTTTTTCACCTTTGCTCCACACCTGTGTTTGCACCATAAGAAAGCCATGCTAGTCATGAAAACAAACCCACAAGGCTGTCAGAGGGTCTCAGATTCATCCCACACCAGAAGAGCATTATCCTGTTTTTCTGAAGAGCCCAAATCTGACTTGACTCCTCCTCACATTCATCAACCCTGGCTAAGACAGCTCCACACAGGGCTGCAACCATCAGTTCTGTCTTCTCCAACATAGCTTCCTGCTCTACTGTCAGTGACTCCTTCTGGTTCTATTTAATACTCAATACTACCACTGCATTCTAAATGGAGCCCCAACTCATTAAAGTCAAAAGTTCCTGCCAGTGGCATTGATATTGATGGTTGGATGAGCACAGATCTCCCCAGAGCACGTGCAAATGGGGGATGTAATGCAACAGAAGGCCATGAAGCTGATATCAGCCCTGCTCTGTCTTCAGGCAGGCCCAGGCTTCAGCACTTGTGTCACTGGCCTGACCTTTCATTCCCTATCTGTACTGAGAAGAAAAGTTTGTAGCATCCTTCTGTAAAAATATCATCTCTAGATATGGCCTGCCATTGATCATTGGCAGCAATAATGGGCCTACATTTGTTGCAAAGGTAGCACAAAAATTAGGTCAGCTAAAAACTGGATGCAGATCATTATCAGTTAAAAGATCAGCTACATCTGTAGATATTCCCATGCACAAACATACTATCTATATTCATATGAGCTACCTCTCCATGTCTAAGAAATCCAGCCTTATATTTACTGAAAAATTTACCTGGCCAGCTCCTGTGAGACTCTTCTGAAGAGACAAGACCTGCACATCTGAAGCCTGAGCACACCATGCACATGACTGCTCCATACCCATTCCCCTTGATTTTTGTGTTGTTTTTTTTTTTTTTCAGACAGCTTATCCCTATCTTTGATTTCCTGTCTCTCTGCTACCATGGTTTTTATTAATTGACCTGGATTCTACTTAGTCCAGTCTTTGCTTCCTTGTCCCCTGCTATATTTTCATTTTGTCTTACCCTAAGAAAATAGAATAAACACTTGACCAAGTTTTGATGCATGTTCAAGGCACAACAGTCACTCCCCTAGATCAGATCAACTGCCTTAGTGCCTTATCACAGTAATGCTACAGAGCAGACAGGCCTAAATTATTTCTGTCTAAAAAGCACCTTCAGGAAAATCTTTGTAATAAAACAATCTTGGAGACCTTGCCTAGAGTCTGTCACAGGATTGCTAACAAGCCTAATCTTAGTGCTTCAGAAGATCACATGTAATATATCTAGTAAAGGGTTGCTGATGATATGATGTGTAACTGGTCATAATGATGAATACTGTATAAGCCAATAACTAAGTGACAAGCCATTGTGCCTCTCTACTTCCTGCTTCCTTATCCAATATAAGCCCAAAATCAATAGAGATGAGGGCCTGATGTTCTGGGAATAGTCCCATCATTGATATAAATAAGTCTACCTTCTAATCCTGGATACTGGACTAGTGAGACAACTCAGTGAACTAAGCACCTGCTTAGGCAAGTACAGGGATCTGGGTTTGATTCCTAGCACGATACGTAAGCCAACCCTGCCCCCAGGCATACTGAGACAGTGACCAAGACTGGGCATGGTGGCACACACCTGTTAATCCCAGTGCGAGGGAGACTAAAAACAGGAGGATCACTATGAGTGCGAGCTGCATAGTGAGACCCTGCACCAAACACATTTAAAAAAAATTCCTGGGTACCATTTCAGTGTTTGCCCTTGCCACAGAATTTTCACTGAGTACCTTGACTAAAAAATTTCTTCTCTGATCTGATACTTGGTCAGGTGCCCTTATAGCCCTTATATCTTTTAATAGCCTAATATATATATATGTGTGTGTGTGTGTGTGTGTGTGTGTGTGTGTCTGTGTGTGTGTGTGTGTGTGTGTGTGTCTGTATTTATGGGCTTTACCATAAGTATTGCCGTTATGGATTATGGATTATTCAATCTAAACTACTCTGGTGTCAGAAATTTAGACATTCTCTATGTTTGGATGGCAATGAATAGATGGAACTGAGCAAGGACTTATTAAGTAATACACAAATACTTATCAAGTAATTCACATACATTGGTTCAATCAGAGTCAAGATTCCTGATTTATCAAATAAAAAGAAAGGAATTCTACTAAAAGTTTAATATCAGATAAGCAAAATGAAATTCAGAATATGTTTTTTTTGCTTTCCTTTTTTGCTTTTCTTGTTTCAATACTGGTGATTAAACTCAGGACCCTGGGCTTGCCAGGCAGGTGCTTATTCTACTGAGCTATCTCCCCAGCCCCTCAGAATATATTTCTACTAGTAATGCAATTATTATATGTCTGAAATTTAAATTAATCTCATACTTTATACTTTATCTACCAACAGGCAACAGAATCCAAACAACTACATCAAGAAAACATTTAGGTCGATTCTGAGTTAGAGCTAATGCATGTAAGGATGAAGAAAATCCTCTAACCTAAAAACAAATGTATAAGCAAAAATACTTATTGTCAAAGAAACATGTTAGCTTCTAAGACACAAATTTGCCAAAAAAAGATACTGCTATTTAAATTTGAGTATTAATTGTCCAATGTTGTAAATTAAATTATTATTTGGCACATACTGTGTTTTTAAAATTAGGCTTGGACAAATAACTTCCTTTGGCCAAAACCGTGTATCTACCCAGGATATTATACCAATATCTAACCTAGTCCTTAAGTCTAGGTTTACATATTTTGCTTATTTGTCTGGTAGATACCAGCTTCTGATGTACAATAAAAGAAAATGTTCTACGTATGTGCTGCTTTTTAGGCCTGCACTCCTTGGTAATGTACATAAAATCAGAAATGCCATTTGAAGTGTTCACTAGATATTTTGAAAGCGACATGAACATAAACCAGAAGAATAGTCCAGTGAAAAGAAGATAATAGGATCTAGGACTAGAGGATACTTTAATAAACAAAAATGCAAATGAACCTGGAAAGGAATTCAACTTGGCTACAATTCTGTTATAGCATGCTCTGCTTTTCAAAGCCTTTCTTAGATGCTTAGACACTTTTGAAAATCTCTGAGGAAGTTTTTACTTGTTTCTCAGAAAATATGCTAACATAGCAAACCAAGTTATTTGAAAAGTGAAAACTAAGAAAGAAAGAGAAATGGAGACAAAATAAAAGGATAGTGAAAGGAGGGAGGGAGAGAAGACAAAAAGGCAAGTAGGAAGGGAGAGGAAAAAGGAAGGGATAGAAAAGGTATCATTGGTTCTGTCATACATAAATCCTTTAAAACATATTTGATAGAATAAGTTTTGTTTATATACTTCTCTGAGTATAAAGTAAATTATTCTCCTTGAGATCAAGCCCCTTATTCACGAATGACTTAACATACTTTTATAAAGTAACTACTTTATGTGATAGATTAGAACAGCATTTTTAAAAATTTATTATTATTACTTAATGTATTTGGTTGTTACAAAGTCTCACTATGCAGCTTGGACTCATAGTGATCCTCCTGCTTTCAACCTCCGCAATGCTGTGATTAAGGCATGCACCACTGCATTCAGATTCTGGCTAGATAAGCCTTCACTGGGAGCAGGGCTGGCTCAGCAGGTGGTGATGCAGATCAAACTGCAGTCTCTGAGCTTGCCAGACCTTGCCTAAGCAGACACGTAAGTCTGCTGAGCTATCTTGCTGGCCCCAACATTTTTTATATTGTGCTATAGACTTCTAACTATGTGCAAATAATTGAATAGATTTTCAGACTGGAACATTTCGTTAATGTGATGTAGATCTTATACTTTTAAATTAATTTTATATAATTAAAATAAACAGACTCAAGAGAGCATGTGAGTCAAAAAGTTGCCTGTGATCTGAAAAAAAAAAATAATAAACACTCCTTTAAATAAGATTAAGTTTGATGATTGAAGCTTTCTGCAATGATAAATTAATGCCTAATTATCACTCATGAAGCTTTTGCAATAAGAAAGCCAATTCATACAACAAAAGATTATTCATAGATTGGTATTGATTGAGATCTCTTAAGCTGCTAATAATCTCTCAAAGCAAAATTATGACTGCCTTTAAGGCTAGAGAAACTTAAGTAGATTTTGAACTTTTCTATTCTGAGAATATTTGCAGTAATAATTGGAAAGAAAAAAATTCAATGGGATAAAAGTTTATGGAATTATTTCTGAAGCAATCAAAATATGAGCAAGTGATTCTATTTTCCAGAATTTACTTACGTAAATTTTATCCTTTGCCATTGAAATGTAGAACCAAGCCATCTGTCAGGATAAGTAGGATAAGGTTTTAATTACTTACAGCAATGCAATTATACCATTAATGTTCAGCTAAAATTGATCTCATTCAATTTAATTAGCAATGCAGCTGTGAATGAAGGAGATGGGTACTTTCAGTTAGCCAACACAAGAAGTTAGAATGGCTGGCCTTTTTTCTTTATTTTGAGAGGTGTCTGAGCTCTGTTTTGTCATAATTCCTGCTCTGATATCTGATATATAGAATCCTTTTGATGTAAACCTTTATATGAAAACACATACATATACATATATACACACTTGGTCAAAACAAATCTCTTGGTTGTCAATATGATTTGTTATCTTTCCCACACATAGATTGATGGAGATGGGGTTATTTCAACTCATTGAGAATCTACTTTCCTTTCGATTGAAACAATGGTTTAGTGATAAATCCTTTTAACAGTAACTATACCAGTCATAATGTAAAGGGAAGATCAAGAGAAGTCTAAAGCTTATCTAATCATCTGAAGATGCATGAAATCTATTTGTAGAAGTAAGATTCATTTAAAGAACAGTTAAACAACAATGAGCATATTTATAAGATATAACGTGAATAAGCTAAACAGGAGAATCAATCATTAGGAAATACATAGAATTAAAAAAAAAAAATTCTCCAGTGTAAGTTGGATTCCCCGCCCCCCTCCGCACAGGATTTTAAACTGCTAAGCTATATTCCACGTCCCTGGACTTCTTAATTTAACTCACAGTTTTAGACATTCAAAAGCATCTACATAGGAAGAACACTTCAAGTAGACCCCCGTGGAGTGTCTGCCCTGAGGCTTGGAGAAGCAGCGAAGGTGACAGTGGTGAGACCCAGCTGCTTTCCAGAGCCTTGCATTCCTGCGTGGAAGGCTCCACCTGGAAGGCAATGGAAAGCCCTTGGGTCAGAGAGCCCAGATACAGTTCTGAAGAGATTCATCATACAATCTGTTTTTCTCATGAAACTTTTAAATACAATTCTCAGTAAGTGCAGCTCCTACTTATTTTTCTTTGATCCGGCTAGCAGTTGTTTCCTAAGTAGAAATATTTTTAAATGTTAATGCTATGAACATAAGGAAGGGATTAGCAGTGTCGGGTGGTCTTTCATTTTTTTTTTTTCCTATCAAATATCTCACAGTTTCTATAGCAATGTTGTCAAGCAGACCCATAATGAGAGAAACCGGGCATATTTGGAAACTCAACCAGGATTATTTCAATTTGAGAATATAAAGTAAAATGAAAAGGCAGCGTATTGTTGCCCTAAATTCCTGTATCAGTAAGAAGCTGAATATATAATTTCTCTATACATTAATCCCCTCATCCATAATAGGGAATATAATACTTTATATTGTTAAAATAACTGAATTAGTATTATAGGAAGGGCAGGCCAAATAGCTCAGTGGATTAAAGTGCCTGCAAGCAGACACAGAGGCCAGGGCTTTGATCTCCTCTGGACCTGCCTTGCCAGCACTGCCCCTAGGGCACTCTGGGACAGCAAATGACACTGGGTGTGGTGGCACATGCCTGTAATCTCAGCTCTTGGGAGGCTGTAAACAGGCAGGTCACTATGAGTCCTATATAGTAGTGGGACCCTGAATAGCCTATAGACCCTCCTCTAAAATACTACATATATATTATTTATGTACGTGTATTCTAGGTGAAGCAATAACAATTGCTGTTACAGAATTTCATACTTGTGTCAATTATTGTCAAAATAAAATACATAGTTGACATTTGTTTTAGGCATCAATAAAATATTCAAATAGTTTTACATATCAAATAGACAAATAAGCATAATATGCCAGATAGATAAATATATAAAACAAGGCCCAGACATATAGTACAGTAGCAGTGTAAGCTCTGGCCTGGCGAGCACAAGGTCCTGAGCCCAAGCCTCAGTATTGGTCAAAACTTAGTAAAAGAGCAAGAATATAACATAATAGGGTAGGTAGAATCTATACAGATAAAATATTTCTATCAAGGGGCACTGGGACTTTTTTGGGGTGATTGTAGGGAAGGTTCTACAGGGTGTTCAGGGTCTCACTACTGGTCCCAACTCTTAGTGATCCACCTGTTTACAGCCTCCCAAGAGCTAGGATTATAGATGTGCCATCATGCCCAGTCTCAGTTGCCTTTCAGTGCCTTCCCCTAGCCCCCTAGTGATGGGGACAGGGACAGCATCACAGGCCCGGGGATTAAGCCTCTGGCCCCTGCACCTGCTGCCAGGCATTTTAATCCACTGAGTTATTTGGTCAGCCCTGGGGCACTGGGACTTAGTGATGAAATTGTATTGTTACAGCTGGTGAGACGGTTTAGCGACCTAAAGTGACTGCTTAGAAAAGCTTGGGCAACCACAGGGACAGAGGTTCGACTCTCAGCACCACATGATGCGCCAGACCCACCCCCAGGGTAGGCTGTGACAGCCAATAAATAAATAAATAAATAAATAAATAAATAAATAAATAAATAAATAAAATTGTATTTTTAGACTGCACTGGGCTTTTGTATCATCATTTCCAGCCAATTTATGCAAAATTTCCCATGAAAAAGAGCTTCTCCAGTACTTAGGTATGCATTTCTACAGGGAACAACTTACCTCTCTGGAGTTGTTTCAGTGAGGAAGAAGTGGATTAGTACTTATAATAACAATTACTGTTGTCTCAGGTAACAAAACCACTGTCAGTATGATGTAAATGTGTAATTTCTTTCTCTAACGCTGTTCTTCCTATTTCGACAATAAATATTTGGGAAAAACGTTCTATTGACAAATACTTGTCCAAATCTAATCATAATATGCATGAGTCTAACACACTATTCACACAGAGAAGTGTCAGAAGATGGTAAGTTTTAAAAATATATATACATTTCTCATTTTTATCAGTGTTCATATTTTAGTACTAATATAAGCACCTTATTCTGATAATGACTTTTATTAAAACCACTAAGAAAAGAATTTCAGATAAAAGAAAGGAAATATAAGAGAAAACATTCAAGTAAGTGAGATAAATATGAGGTCCAAAATAAAACTATTTTTAACAAATCATCAAAATCCTTTTTAAGAGTAGAATAAATTCATCTTTCTCTCCAGTGAAAAGATCAATAAATCACGACAATTCACTGGGAAGCATATTGTGATCATGCTAATTGCCAGAACTGGATGCCAAATACCAGGTTTGACTTGAAGAAACCAGAACTTGAGAAAATGAGTTCATCCTGTCTGCAGCAGGAATCTACCTAGTGAGCTTGGGGGCATTGTTTTATTTTGTTTTTACTTTAACATAAACCATGCAAGATAGCAAGGACTGAACTGTTTATGGAAGAGTTCTTCTTTCTTTAATATTTCAGGAAAGAGACTACAGGGTGTTCGGAGTCTCACTACTAGATCAGACTGGTAGTGATCCACCTGTTGACAGCCTCCCAAGAGCTAGGATTACAGGCGTGCACCACCACGCCCAGTCTCATTGCCATCTCAGTGACCCCCAGGGGTGGGTCCAGCACAGCAGGATCAAGGTTTGAATTCCTGGCCATGGAGCCTGCTTGCAGGCATTTTAGTCTGCTGAGCTATTTGGCTGGCCCTAAGAGATCTTTATATATATTGGAAGAAAAAATAAAATAAAGTAATAAAGAAAAGAGCAGGGGCCCGGCAGGATGGCTTAGTGGTCTAAAGCGCCTGCTTGGGGAAGCTTGGGAGGCTACAGGGACCGCGGTTCGATCCCCGGCACCACATGCTGCACCAGCCCTGCCCTCGGGTGGGCTGAGCCGGCCATAAAAATGAGTGAATAAACAAAGGTTCTGAAACAAGAATAATAATAATAAATAATTTTTTTTTTAAAAAAAAAAGGGCCCGGGATGGCTCAGTGGTCTAAAGCGCCTGCTTGGGAAAGCTTGGGGGGCTTCAGGGACTTCAGGGACTGCGGTTCGATCCCTGGCACCACATGCTGCACCAGCCCTGCCCTCAGGGTGCGGGGTGAGCCAGCCATAAAAATAAGTGATTAAACAAATAAAGGTTCTGAAACAAGAAAAAAATAAAATAAAATAAAATAAAAAATTCTTTAAAAAAAAAAAAGAAAAGAGCAATTGAACACTGAGAAAAACAGAACTCTAATGGACTGAAACCTAAATTTCAAGATGTGAAAACTGTGAGCTTGCAATTATACAGTATTAATGAATCATTTTCAAGTTTTAAGTGCAGTAAGCTGTTAAATCATAAATGTCAGCCTTTTTTTTTTTGCTTCTCAAGTTTTTCTCAGTAACATGTGAAAGAAATTTCCTTAATATAAACAAATCTTTATTGCAAAATTCTAACAGTTGGCCCTCCAAACAATAATTTGTTGGGCTGGGGCTGTAGGTAAGCAGCACAGTGCTTGCCTGATTAACACAGGTCATTAGTTCGATTCCTCATACCAAAGCAAAAAAAAAAAAAAAGAAAAAGAAAAAAACTGTAATTGGCTGGAGAGATAGCTCAGTAGAATAAGTACCTGCCTGGTAAGTGAAGTGTCTTGAGTTTAATCCCTGGTACTGCAAAATAAATAAATAAATAAATAAATAAATAAATAAATAAATAAATAAATAAATAAATTTATTACAATCTGTAATGAGTGATTTTGACATCTCATTAACTAATAGGCACTCAGAAGTATTAAAGATAATCTTTGATATGAAAAATGACGGAAATTATTGAATCACGTCACTAAATCTCACCACACTCTTTTATTAGAGAAATAGAGGAAAGCTGTGCAAGGGTTAATTCTGTGAGAAGTTTGAGGAAATGCTATTCATTTGACACTGAGAGTACATGTACACACTTTTATTAAATCCCAGGTGATCTAGTGGAACCACTTCAGTTTGTAGAAAACATGATGCACCTCTCTATAGACAGAATGTATTTTATGAGCTTAAACAGAATGTAGTAGTATTGCCACCTTTCCCATACTCCGATTAAACCTAAGGAAATTATTATAACATTGCACAGGCAAAAGAGTAGGCATCAAATAGTCAACAACACTAATACATCCTTCCGAAATTCTGATGTAGGGTACAGTTCAAGTTGGATGTGTTGCTCTTTATTCTTGCTATACTCTGAATAGATAAACGACTGTTTTATAGAGGTTGTTGGTAATGCAATCATGTATGTTCAGACAACTTCAATGATAGGCACACAGTAAATGGCCTGTGATTTCTCATACTCAGCTAAAGCAGTATAATCACTGTTCCCAAAAAAACAGAGCTTGAAAGAGTGACACGGTAGTTCCACAAATGATTTTTAATTGTGAATAAAATGTAAAATCTAGTTATCTAGTATTAACTGTTTTTATGGCTGCTGCATTTTCCAACATGTGTTAGAGAATTAAGTCAAAGATAGAGCACACACGCTACTCTCTTTTTCTCTGAGAGTGTGCCAACTCTCCTTTATTGCCCTTACATTTGGTACTCACACATCTGTGGCCATTGACATTTATGAAGTGGCCCCTCTTCTGCCTTCTTCCACACACACATGTCCAGTCCAGGGAATTAAACAATCATATATGCAGCGAACATGGTATTTCATGGTTAATGTACCATCCTTTATGAGAATATACTAGCATAATGATAGAGGGCTAAAATATGTAATCTATAATTAATACAAAGTGACTGTCACGTAGGCGAAAATGGTCCTTTCTGCAAAAGTATAAGTGCAGTCATGGAAACGGCTATAGCTCCTTGATTGTAATTATTCATCCTCACTAGGGGTCTGCAGCTAGCTATTAAAGTGCTAGTGGTCCCTCATGGCGTGGTCTTCTATCCAATTAAACTTTCACAAGTCTTTTCAGGAGGCATGCTTCAGGTTGTCACAGATGTCATGGGCCACCACTGTGTTCCATTAAATTGTGTCAAGCACCTGAATTTCTAATAGAACATAATGCTTTTGGTTATATTTTTTACATATGCAGTTCGATCAAAGAATTTTCTTTGTCTGAAGAATTTGAATACATACAGATAATATATTTATAAATAGAACAGATAGAATTATTCAGTTTTTATTGTTTTTCAGAACTCTGCCACTCTAGAATTCTCCCTGCCATGTAAAAGAAAAGCATATGTACAATTCCATGAGAAGCAAAGACTAAATGCCTACTAGCGATCAAATAAAGCAAACCTGCTTTGAAAGTAATACCAGTAAACAATGTATTTCACTACATATTTTAGTATTTGTACAAATTTTGAAGTATCAGAAAAATACAAAAACACAATACACATATTCTGTGAATTTGTAAAGACTTGCATTTAAAGCATTATAGCTATGCATGGTGATAAACATGTTTAATCCCGGAACTTGGAAGAATGAGGCACAAGAATTGAGAGTCTGAGGCCAGTGTGGGCTACAAAGTGAGTTCAAAACCAGCCTAAACTATATAGTGAAGTGCTGTCTCAAAAAAGATAAAAAAACTAATGAATAAAATAAAACATTAGAATGCAACATACAAATTTTAAAATGAAAGTGGGACAAATGAATTGAACAGACAATTCATAAAAGAAATACAAAAGAACCAAAATTATTCGAAAAACATTCAATATTTTCAACCTTTAGAAAAATGTAAATCAAAACTACATCAAGTATGTGTGCTACATTTTCTTCATTTATCAACTTCCAAAATGGATAAGTGTCCTCCCCAACCTGGGAAACTGACCAGAAAGTCCAGACTTTTTCATATAGGCCTCTTCCAAAGTTGTGTTTCTCTAAAGATGGCCATGCATATATCACTGTGAAATGATATTTCAACTATTTACAGAAAATAAATACAAGGGAAATAGCTCAGTCAAACAGCATTTCTAGTTTCTTGACGAGCTCTCATTCTGATTTTCAAAACTCATTTATATTCCCCCTATCCATGCAGACACTTTCGTTTTTTCCCCTCCAGACTCACCAGCATTTATTACTATCTGATTTCTTGATGGCAGCCATTCTTTCCGGGATAAGATGAAATCATGGTATTGTTTTATTATTTGATTTTGGATTTCTCTAGTGGCCAGCCATAATGAGCATTTATTCCTTTATTGGCCATTTGCACTTCTTGTTTTGTAAAGTGTATATTATAGATATTAGTACTATGTCTAAGGCATAGCAGACAAAAATACTTTTCCAGTTCTGTAAGTTGTTTCTCAACTCTGTTAAGCATTGCTCTGGCTATGCAGAAACTTTTGCATCTGGTATTATTTCATTCTCTTGTCTTCTGTGCTATATTCTGCCTAACCAGTGCTCTTATTCGGCAAGCCTTTACTTATTCCTATGACTTCAAGAGTTTTACCTATTATTGTCTCCAGAAGGCTCAGAGTTTCTATATTAACGATTAGTTCTTCCACCCATTTTAACCTTAGTTGAAGACTTTTAGAAAGATATGGTTCTGGACTCAATCTTCTGTGTGATGCCAGTTTTCTGTGCACCATTTATTAAAGAGGCTGTCTTCCCTCCAGGGTATGTTTTGTTTTCTTGTTGCAGATCAAATAGTTGGCTGTCCTTGAGGTTGTTTCTTTGTAACTGATTGTCATGTATTTTTTTTAATCATACCATGCTTTTTTTTTCTTCTTTTACGAAAATAGATTCATGCTATAACTTCAAGTCTGGGACTGTTGTGACCTCCGTTTTCCTCATTCTACCCAGGATTGGTTTTGCTACCGTGGGTCACTTCAGGTTCCATATATGTTTTAGGATATTTTTTTCAGTTTTAAAGAACTATTGTGCCATAAATAAAGTTAAACTTTGGTCACTTGTAGGAAAATGCGTGCACCTAGAAATCAAGTGGCAAGTGAAATAAATTAGGAACACATGCTTAAATTTCACAGGGTTTCTCTTATATGACAAGCCCAAAGCATAAATCAAAGCCACATTAAAAGATAGATACTAAGAGGCAAGGAGGCAGATCAGTCTCAGAGGAAAAGGGGATCAGGAGAATGAAGAGCAGGAGAAGGAGGGGAGAGAAAAGAGATAAAAAAATAACTTATTATGTCTTATTGGAAAGGATCATCTCTGCACAGCAAATGGGAACATTAACCAGTGTAAATATTGACAAAAATAAAGAAGAAGAGAAAGAGAGGGTCAAGAAATGAACAGAGGGTGTAAAGAGGGAAGAGAAAGAGGATAAGCAAAAACAAAACCATTAAGATGTATTATTGCCATATACCAATTCCCCATGAGGGATGTAAGTGATAATGTACTACATGGGTGTATTACGAAAAGGAAAACTACATTGAGATTTTGTTGTTTTCCAGTTAGAATGGCTATCATCAAGCCTGAAAGAACAGCCAATTACTGATGAGGGTGATGGCAAGATAGCTCAGGGGACTAAAGCATCTTCTTAGGCAAGCACAGGTTCAATCCATGGCACCATATGTCTCACCAGTCCTTTCCCCAGAGTGGGCTGAGATGACTAGAGTCTGGAAGTAGTGGTGCGCTCCTGTAATTACAGTGTTTGGGAGCCTGAAAGCAGGAGAATGAGGATGCAGAAAAAGGAATATTTCTACACTGCTTATGGTAATTCAAATTACTTTAGTATACCCACTCTTCAAGTCAATTCATGGGTATGCTTCAAAATCTAAAAACAGAACTCCTATTTGATCCAAATATATTGTACCCTAGTACTCAAATAATTAAAGTCAGCATATTCTACATATACCCCCATATAATATTTTGCAGTAACCAAATAATGGAAATAGTCTCCATGTCTGCCGTACATTAGAGATAGATAGACAGATAGATAGATAGATAGATAGATAGATATAGATACTTAGATGATAAATAGATATATGATAAATAGATAGATACATTAATATTATTTAGCCACAAAGAACAATGAAGCTATTTTATTTTCATAAAAATGAATGAGGGATGGCCAAATAGCTCAGTGTATTAAAGCACCTGCAAGGAGGTTCAGGGGCTGGATTTGATCCCTGGGCCCAGAGTGCTGGCCCTGCCCCTGGGGCGCACTGAGATGACAATTGAGACTGGGTGTAGTGGCATGCTCCCTAAATCCCAGTTCTTGGGAGATGTAAACAGGCGGATCCATCTGATCTAATAGTGAGACCCTGAATACCCTGTAGACCCTTCCCTAAAAAATAAATAATTAAAACACAATAAAATATAATAAAACAAATAGATAAAGCTGAATATCCGCATGTTAAGTGAAATAAGCCAGAGTAAACAAAGAAATATCACATTTTCTTTCATATGTATAATATAAAAAGAAGACACATCATGAAATAAGAAAGGTAACTATTAAGTAAGAGGAAAGAAAACAAGGCAAAGGGAGAAGGAAGCCTAACAGAGTGAAAAGGCATGGATAGGACCACAGTGCCTTGTATTCAGGTATTAATAAGTCAAATGCAACACAGTCTTCTGTTAGCTCATATGCACTACTAAATGATTAAGATGCATAAAAATTCAAATAAGCTGAATTTTCAATATGTGAAATAGAACTGAAAGGAAATGGGTCTAAATTGTTCTGTAGTACTCAGTAACAGGAGGAGTATTTGAAACAGGTTCTAATTGGTCTTCAGGCACATGTTTAATTGGTTGCAACTTGACGAACAGGTTGCTTGTAAAGCAAAATTTTCTGAGAAGAAAAGAAGCAATATTTAGAAACAACAGTCCATTGTTAAGAATAGCTTTTTGTGTGTGTGTGGGGGGGGGTGGCCAGTTATTCCCTAGTTGAATAGGCCCCCATGGGTTGCTACTTGGCAGTGAAAGCAACAAGCGTTTTTCCAGCTTAACCATCCATTAAAAAATATGCAATCTAAACAAAAGAATACACAACTCAGAAAATTGTGATGTTGCAAAAAGTTTTCACCATACAATAAAAAGCTGATTACGCAGATCAGATATCCAGTACATAATATCACAATAGACAATATATATTTAGTAGGTATATAGAGTCTGACAGATATATAAACCCCAGATAGATACTTAAGCACTACAACTCCTCATTTGTCTTATTTAGAGAATGTAATATTAATACCCTTCACAAAATGACTTTAAAGTTCTATGAGATAATTTTTAAAAAGTAATTTTTGTAATGGTGGAAGATAGGTATATTTATATATGTCTATCATACCCAATGGGAAGCTTGATGTTTCACAAAAATCTGCACAGTAACCCTGACATAATCAATCCAATCTAATTTGGCCCAGATTTACAACTGAAAATCCTGTATCACAGGAGAGTTTTTAGTGCTGCATAAATGACTTGTTCCCATTAAATTCTACATAAAAGATAAATTGATATTTATCTAAGACTGTAAGAATTAACATTTTTTTCCAAACGAATATGACTTTAAAACCACAATAAAGGTCACTGTAACATAAGCAAGTTCTTTTTTCACGAAGTTCAACTTCTAGAAGAATACAAGTGCCAGACTGAACTCGCAGCCTGGAATTACTGCTGCTCTTTGATGCCATTTTTTTTATGCTTGACAAGCAAAAAGTAACTCTTTACAATTAGAGCCACAGGTCCTAGTACAGGGTTATTGCGTGAAGTTCAAAATTGATGACCTATAATAAGAAATAAGTAGTGAAGCAAATACAGAACCCTATACCAGCATCTGTAATGCACTAAAAGAGATGACTATAAGTACTCTCAAGGATATGGAAGAAGTGAGGCCAAGTCTATAGATTTCAATATGTCATAATATGTGCAGGCTTACACTATAACACTCTATGCATGCAATAAAATAGCATGGGTATTTCTTTCACCCTCAACAAATTATTCCAGTGTTCTTCTGATCATTGCATCTCAAATGTTTGAACAATAGTTGCAGTATAAGCATATTTGATTTCAATAAACAATAACTTTGCTCCCCAAATAACTTCTCTACATAACAAATCTCTTCATGTATGTTTTATAGGTATATTGGCTAAAGGTCTGTTGGCCCAGAGTAGAAAAAAGTTTCAATATATTGAAGCTTGATTTTTCCATGTGTTATATTTATGTTAATATAGATTCATTTTTATAATACTAGTTACTGGAAGAAGTAATTAATTATTGGCCCTGAGCTAAGAATGAAAAGAAAATAAATGATAATTCTATAGAATTAAATCCTCCCCCTGAAATCATGGGGTCTGGTACCTGTTACCTTGCCAAGGTCTTTTGGAATAAAGACAAAATTCCCTTCTATACTAAATATGTTGGTTATAACTGAGTCATTTCCCACAATGATAATAAATGTTTGAATACTTACAAGGTGCTAAGGAATTTGACACTATTATATATGTGTATATATATACTTTCTTTAAGGAAGAAAGGTTTATTTATCTCACAGTTTGTGGAGGTTTCACCCTATAATCAGCTACCAGCAGACAGGGTTTTAAGGCAGAACAACAACAGATAAGATATCAAAAGCAGCAAAAGCAAAAAGAGAGAACTATTAATCTTAGAAAGATTAAGCAATATTATTCAAGTCCTACAGAAAAATTGATATTCACACTAAGTGTGACTTGGATAGTAAATAGATTCTTAAATAGCTAAAAATATCAAAAATATATTGCAAAAAAATAATTTCAATTTTAAGTGGTGAGTTAGTGCTTGTCTTTTTTAATCTTATTTTTTCAGTACTGTGGGTTGAACTCAGGACCTTGCGCTTGCCAGGCAAGCATCTATTCTAATGAGCTATCTCCCCACCCCAAGAGAATTCTTCTACCTCATCACTTGAAGATAAAGAATTCAGTGCTAATATTTTCCAAAGAAGTACATTCTCAAGGAAAATACGTATTGTATTTATTTAGTATACCTGTCTTACTAATTTTTTAACTTCCTATGGATTTCAGGAGGAATTCTCCAAAGAATTAAAAAGAGTAAATTCAAATTCAAAGGATTCTTCAAGAGTTTGGGGGTTTTGTTTGTTTGTTTGTTATTGTCCTTCTGAAATACGGTTTCACTATACAGTTCAGGCTGGCCTTGAACTCACTTTGTAGCCCAAGCTGTTCTCAAACTCAAAACTGTCCTCCTGTGTTGCCAACTGAAGTGCTGGGACTACAGGTGCACACCATCTCTACTTGCTGCTGAGGAATACCTAACACAGGTGTGACATGAGAAGATTCATGAGATCCTTTACCAGCGTGTACTAGTCCTTTCCTAGTATTTTTTTAAAAATTTTATTACTTTTAATGAGAAAGAAATAACAATGAGACAATTACAAAATAGGTTAGTAGGACAGTTCTAATAATTAATACATTACATATTGTTCTCTTCATAGTACTTGTTCAGAGTGCAAGATGAAGACTTGATATCTTTTCTAAAAATTGTTAGTACAAATATTCCTTCTCACCAAACTAAAAGAATGTAGCTGTATATATAGTCCAATAGTCCATAATAGTAGTGGGTTATCAGCATAACTGGAAATGTCAGAAGCTGTTGGTTTGAACCTTTACATCTCAGCATACTAATCTGGCATAATGTTTTATACCTCATGGTTAGACTTTTCTGCTCAATGGTTAAGGCCAAGTTAAAGCAAGACCTATGTAACAAAATACATAACTTTTGTATCTGACATGGGCAGTCAAATCTCCTCAGGATTTACCCTGAAACCATGTACAGTGTTTTTTAGATCTTTTGTCACTGTCAGCCATCTGGATGAGTCATAGCCATTGCTTGAACAATTTCTTCTCTGTGAAAGGCTGAGAGAATGTTTTCTCTCCTTAGGCACACTATACATCCTCAATCCCTTTCCTCTGTAGCCCCATAATCTCCTTGAACAGAAAATCTGGGATACCACTGACTTATAGGATGTTACAGTACAGGTTCTCTTATGTCCTGAGTCCTCACTGACCTTGAGGGACTAGGGATAAAATATTGGCTATTCCTGTAGCCCTTCTTTTTCTCTAATTTTTTGGTTTGCAAACAGGAATTTAACAACAAAGAGAGAGCAAGCAGAAAAGTTAGGAAACATGGCGGAAGCAAAACCATACATTTATATACACAAGATGGTTAAGATAATGATCCTAAGAATCTCCAACAATAAATATAACTATATATACTGATATATGTGAACTAAGCAACTACACTGAGGATAGCAATATGTAAAACCATCATTCTAGTCTTCTAATTGTGTACTGTTTCTAATGTCATATCAATGATTGCTATACTCTCTCTCAGGTCAATATTTAAAAAAAAAAAAAAGGTAATAAAAGAGAATAAGAGACAAGAAAGAATGCCATAGGATTGACCTGATACAATTTTGTATAGTGTTGGATTTTTTAAATTTCTGTGTGAAAACGTGTAATTTTTTTATCACATTCTATAGGGATTTATTATAACATCAATGATTGATGGAAAATACTGGTTCCATGTTAAGTCTAAGGCACTCCTGATTTAGAAAGATAGTGATATTAAGTTTCTCTTCTAGAGGGTTAACATCCTAAGAATGCTTTTAAAGATTATTCTTTTTTGTTATTCATTTTTAAGATTATCATTATTTATTTAGTTACATAAGGACACTAAAAACAAGTAAACAAAAGCTCTATGTATATAGTCACATTCATTCATAATAGGAAAGGATTTTTTGTTTGATTTTTATAGTCAATGGAAAATATTTTTCAATATTTCTAATACTAGGAAAAAATAGCACACCATGTCTGATAAGTAGATTGTAAGTCAAACATACAGTATAAATCATAAAACCAAAGTTAAAATTAAACAATATTCAGAAAATTAGTTAAGCATTAAGAATTTAAATATATCATAACAATACTCCAAAATTAAAATTGAATAGTGAGTCCAAAAAAGAGGCCAGAATGTTGTGTATCATATGTACAAATCTGTGATCAATTCAGAGTACTCACATATTATTTGAATAAGTTAACATATAAAAAATATCAAGTAAAAAAAGTTTTGAGTAAAGAATTACCAAGAACAAAACAGCAAAACTACTGGGATGGCAAATATATGACCAGAACTTCTAATAGTTTGGGGATCGATATAACGCAGAGTTCTAGTATGTTGGGAACATGGAAAGTGTCTGTGACTTACTAGTGGCCAGGTGTCACTTGTAGGACTGAGCTACTGCTATTTCCTTGATATCTAACCCATAGACCTGGACAGAATCATGACTCACAGGGTGCCAGAGAAGTCCATTTTTAAAGTATGCTAGTGGAAATATTTTGCTACTTTATACAAAAGAATAATTGAAAGACTGCTGTTGTATAATCTTTTTCTCCTTTATTTAATTATTTGCCCTATTTAGTGGGTTTTTTATACTCCCATAGAGTTATGGTCATTTTTTAAAATTTGTTTCATTGATTGATTGATTGATTGATTGATTGATTTTGTAGAGAGTATCACTACGCAGCTCAGACTTGTAGTGGTCCTCCTGTCTCTGTCTCTCAAAAGCTGGGATTACAGCTGTACACCACCATGCCAGTTTTCAGTGTTCTGTGGCTGGTGCTCCATGTGGTACCAGGCATTGATCTCGGGACCTTGAGCTTTCCTGGCAAGCACTTAGACTGCTTAGTTATCTCTCTAGATACTGGATGTATGGATTTATATTTTTACTGATGGATTGTGGTTTTCCTTTGTTCCCAGTCCTTTCTATTCCTCTATTTGTACTTTTTGGAATAGAAATGTTTATCTTTTGCCACTGTTTCTTTGAAAGTGTATAAGTTTCTCTATGTTTTGATACAGGGTCTCTCAGTAAGGTCTGGCCTTGTGCTCACTATTGTAGCACCCCCCATCTGGTCTCCAACTCACAGTAATCCTTCCATCCCAACCTCCTGAATGCTGGGATTACAGGTATGTGCTACCACACCTGTTTCTGACACAATTTTTATATATCTTCTATTTAACAAAGCTGTTAAGTAACTAAGACAGAAGGGAATTGATCCAGGGGCAGATGTCCAAAGTCTGAGCTGTTGGCTTCTGCTAGGAGGGTGAGGGCCAAAGGAATCCAGTGCCTGGGGAGGGGATTTGATACAATAAAAGAAGCAGTTCACCCCTACCTGAGAATGAAATGATGAGTGGGAACAGAGATTGCTGTGGAATGCATGAATAGCTGCTCTTTCTATGCTTCAGTTATCTGAATGTCATATTGTTTCCCTATATTTGGGGAGTTTGCTGCTATTTCTTCTGTCCATGTTCTCTTTATATCGTTTGCACTGGCTCTTTCTTTCTCATTCATGCTATTAGTCTTACCCTATTTATCTTTGCATCGTCTTGCAGATGTTGAATGAGTTTATTTTTTTATTTTTTGCATCCTAGTTGTTATTAAGAGATCTTGTATTACCTCTTCACTAGCTGCAATGTTATCTTTAAGGTCTGAAAGTCTATTTTCACTTTCATTGAAATGGTTTTGCTAGCTTGTGATTGAGACTTTAAGTTCCTGTATAGCACTTTGAATGTGCTTCATGCATTTTTATTACTTTCCTATATTGTTCATTCAAGGATTTCATTATTTTTCTATTCTCTATTTTTTTATCAGTATCTTCTTTAGAACACTTAGTACTTGTTTTATTATTGGTATTGTTTCTTTTTTACTTCAGAAATTATTTCTGATCTGATTTCCTCTATACCTTTCTGCAGTTGTTTCTTTACTTTGGGTGCTATTATTTCAGAGATTTCAAGTGTGTGACTTCCAATTTCTCCTATATTATTATCTTCTATATTTGTTCAGGGTGAACTTGGGGCCTGAACGTGCATTTTCCTCCTTCTCTTTGTTATTTTTTACAGCCCTTCCATCTAATCTTTAGTGTAGAGCTTTGGTAGAGGTCTTAACTTAGCATCAGTTCTGTATCTACCAAGTTCTAAGTCATCCAGGTGGATGTGGCTTGGATCTGGCTACTACTGAGCTCAACTTCTTCCTGCTGTAGCCCTTAAAAATAAATCTGCTGCGCTACTCTGGCAAGGTGTTCTGGTCCTAGATCAGCTAGGTGGATCTTGCCTCTAGCCTCTCTGCAGGGAATTGTGCTGCAGGGTTCCACAGCTGGCCTGTATGTCAGGCCTGGGTGCTGGCTACAGTGAGGATCCAGCAGGCGCCAGGTAGTCTCACAAGACTTCGAGCCTGGGTGCTGCCTTGAAAATCAAAGATTTTTTTTCTAGAAAAAGAACTTTTACAGATCTTTGGTTTTTAAGGATAAAACATTAAGTTTCATTTTAAAATGAAGTAAAATAAGACCATTTTTACTATTTGAATCATTATATATAAAACTTTCACTGTCAGGGCTCTTCTTTTCCTTCTACCCTGGTTCTTTAAAATGATAACATCTTAAAGCTGAAAGGCTCCTTGCACATTACAGATTGTCCTTCAAGGTAACATTGTCACTTTTTAAAAGCTAAAGTCCCAATCCCAGCTGACTTCATGGGATATTTATTGGCTTAACTGAAAGGACTGACAAATTTGACCAACAGAGTCCTTCTGAAGGCCCAGCACACTTGCCTTGCTGTACAGTTCCAGAATCTAGAGGCCAGAATATGTTACTCAAATGTTTACTCTCTTCATAATTTTTGGTTTAAGAATATTTTTGAAAGTGTAAATTAACAAGATTTTGCAAAGAAAGCTTGGAGATTTGTTTATGTTCATGCACTAGAGGAAGGGGTGGCCAAGCTCCTAAATAAGAGACTGAATTTTTTTGCATGTTCTGTGAAAGTGCTATTGTACAAAATATCATTATTCCATCCTAATGACTTCATAGTCTTAATTGAGTCCATCACCAACTCAGAGATCTAAAGTTTTGTCAAAATTTGGCATCTGGAATATGTAACACTATCCTTTGAATACATCCCTCAGTTAGCCTGGATAAAAGTTCTTACCCTGCTAACGTTGGGAAGTAGATCAACTGGGGAATATTTAGATCATGAGGTATTATTCGCAGGAGTGAAATAAAGCAGCAGAAAGTCCTACGGCTCGTGTTCAATGTCCTGTGATTTCCTACCCTGTCATGTTATGATGCAGCAAGAAGGACATCACCAAGTGTCAGTCAATTGGTCTCAGCTTTCTCAGCCTCTATAAGCATGAGCTAAATCAACTCTGCTTCTTGTAAATGACCCTGTCTTCTGGTTTGCTGATATAGCAACACAAAAAATACTGGAACTACTGCTGCGTACAAAAAGTTCTCCTAGACTGTATCCTGTTATAGACAGAATAAATGCTATAGGAACATTACTGCTCATTGCTAATATTATTATAAGGTTTAAAATTTATTATTAAATTTAAAATCTACTATCTGTGTTCCAACATTAGATATACGGAAGTTTATGCATGTTCTATAATTACATAGTTAGGAGTAAAGGGCCTTGTGGTATAAAATTCTTCGTCGAGTGAAAGAAAGAAAAACAATAGGGTAAATGGAGAAAATAATGTGAGTTGGCGACTGAGTCACAGGTAGACAACTATAGCTTTAGTGTTATTCCTACAACTTTTTTTCTCCATAAGTTCAAAAGTATTTCCAAATCAAAGTTTAAATGAGGAGAAAGGAGCCAGGGAGATAGCTCTGTGGCACAAGTGACTGCCTGGCAAGTGCAAGGTTGTGAGTTCAAGGTTGTGAGTTCAAACCTCAGTTCCACAAAAAAAAAAAAAGAGGTAAAAAATTGTCTCATAGTACCAAATAGCAAGTATTAAAATTCTAAATTCAAAAGGCAGTACATTTTACTCCTGAATTTTAGCCAGTACGGGAACATTTTTTCAAGGCTGTTTCTACATTCTATCACTAGATTATTAAATATTCAATTATCTGAATTTGATGCTGTTCATTGGGTCAGAATTATATTATCATTTTTATTAACACAATAGATATTTCATTAGTAAAGATATTAATGCCAACTATGTTTGCAATGATTTTTTTCCTAAAAATTTCATTCTTAAAATTTGAGCCAAGTGAAAATATCAGACTATTGAATGAGACGGACCAGAGAACCTAGCTGAACTCACAAATGGCCCAAAAGATCTAGACATTCAAGATTTGTAGAAACCGTAAGAAATCTGAACTTTCTGGTAGCTTCCATATTCTTTCTTGCTGTATCTTACATTTACTATCTCATCAAGAATACTAGAAAAATTTTCTGAGTTAGCACCAGATAATATATCACAAACCCAGCTATTTTATACCTCTACAGTTGTTATGAGGACCATGGCTCAAAAAACTGTAGAGTAATGGTTTATTACAAGTCATGTTAAATGATGACATTCTTCTTATCATTACATAAGTAAGAATTTCTCTTCTCCTAAATAGTATTAGTTTATTCCCTCAAACACTCAGATCTCATTTTAACAAGAATAAACCTAGCTGTTTACTTACTTTCCCTTTCTCTGGAATGTACCTTCACCCTAAACCTCACCCCAGCAATTATGGAAAAAATGAATCAGAGCGCCATAATTTTATCTTTTTTCTCTGAAAATTGAACTTCGGAGAAACACATTGACACTTAAACAATGATAAGTAGTTACTGGACTAGTGCCTAGGTAGAAGTGGTTCTATGATCACAAACAGAAAATGTTCCACTCTTCAGAAAATCCTCACTCACTTCTGACTTTGGAATAAAATTGAGTGATTGGCCGTATAACATTTTATGGACTTGTTAGTGAGTATATCCATCTGATCTTATTACTAACTGCTCATTTCTATGAATTATGAATAGACATATCAAAATTGAATTCCTAGAATGCAATCTCAGTGGTTATATTTAACTGCTCTTTTAATGTAAGGTAGGTGGTAAAATCAAAATACAAGTTTTTTTTTATTTGTTAAGTGTATTAAAAATGTCTGAGGGTGCTGCTCAGAACCGTGGCTCCCCCTTAGTTTGTCAGATGTTGCAGTGTAAGACAATCTACAAAACAAAGTTAACTATAATTTCCTTATCATCGATGTTTGAAAATGCATTTGCATGCTTATTTTTCTTCTTTTTTTTAATATGATAAAAATAGCCTACCTTGGTACCCAGTATGTGCCATCACTTTGATCTACATGCTTTTAAATCCCTCCCCATATTTAATTAAGTGCAAACTTTCTGAAGAGCAAAATGGAGCTGGATTTCAAAAGGGTGTTCAGAGTTCATCAAAACAAGTCTCACTGGCATAATTCTGTAATGCATACATTCTTAAAATTCTAGTGGCATTCAAAAGAGTCATAATATCCAAAATGCAATTGTTCTGTCTCTGACACTTTGGAATAAGGCAAAAAGGAATTTAAAATTATGTGTAATTGAAGACTTTGTTAGTTTTTGAAAATCCTTATCTTTATTACACTGAAAGGTGTATATTAAACATTTCATATACTGAATCATTTAGTGTTTATTTCTGGCATGCTCAGCCCCTTTCTCACTGTTCATCAGTCTCTTCCGCTCAACCTACTATTTTTATTGAACACAATACCACCAATATGAAGCAAAAGTTATCAGTGTTAAATTTTTACATCCTGAGATAGACTAACTAATTTCGTAGATCATTCAAGACTTTATTTGCACTGTTTGAAAATTGAGCTACTGATTCAACCCAGCAACCAGGTGTGGCATGTGAGTGAGACCACCTGGTTCCCACTGGAAACTCATTCAAAACAGCAACCAGGTCTCGTGCATGAGTGAGACTGGCTGGGGCCTACCGGAAACACATTTGATACAGAAACAAGGCCTGACATGTCTATGGAACTTCATCCATTAGACAGGCCCAGTGTGAAAAACTACTGCAGAACTCCCTGCAAAGAGACTAGAGACAAGACCCACCCAGCTGACCCAGGAACAGAACAGCTTGCCAGAGTGGCACAGCAAGTTCACCTCCAAGAGCTACAGCAGGAAGAAGTGGAGCTCAGCAGTCAGACCCAAGCCACACCCACTTATTTGACTTTGAACTTTGTAGATCCAGATCTGGTGCTAAGGGAAGAACTCTAGCAAAGCTCTACATCAAAGGTCAGAAGGCAGGACTATTCAGGGGTATTCAAAATGACAAAGAGAAAGAGCAAAGTGCACTCTCAGGCCCCAAGCACACTCAGAACAAATACAGAATATAACAGCATAAAAGAACTTGGAAATCACACACCTGAAATCTCTGAAATAATAGCATCTGAAGTAGAGAAACAACTGCAAAAGATATAAAAGAAATCAGATCAGCAATAATTTCTGAAGTAAAAAAAAGAAATAGTACCTATAATAAAAGAAGTACTAAACTTAAAACTTCAATCACAAACTGGCAAAACCATTTCAATGAAAGTGAAAATAGACTTTCAGACCTTAAAGCACCATTGCAGTTAGTGAAAAGGTAAGAAAAGATCTCTTTGAAAATAAGGATGAAAGAAAAAAATAATTCACCATTGGCAAGACAATGTAAAGATGAAAAAGATAAGACTAATAGTCATCAATGAGAAAGGAGACTGTACAAATAATATAGAAAGAATAGGGGCAGAAATAATAGCAGAAAACTTCCCAAATATGGGGAAAATTTGGTTTCCTAAGATTCAAGAAACCAAATCAAGTAGAACTACAAATAACACTAATACAATTAAAACCATACCCATACGTATAATAACCAAGTTTCCAGAAATTCAACACAGGAACAGTATACTAAAAGCTGCTAGGGAAAAGAAACAGATCACATTTAACGAAAAATCCATTAGAATAACAGCAGATTTCTCTTTACAAACCATCAAGTCAAGAAGGGCATGGAGTAAGGTTCTTCAATTTTTGAAAGAAAACAAATTCCAGCATAGACTGCTATACTGTGCAAAACTCTCCTTCAAGTTCAATTGAGAAGTCAAATACTTCCAGGACAAAGAACAACTAAAGAGTTTCGTGATGATAAAGCCAACCCTGCAGAGTTTACTAAAAGATACTCTAGAGAGGGATCAAAATGACCACAGCTCCAGACAGAACCCAGAAATAGGGCAAACAATGAAACACAGGAGAAAAAAAGGTGCACAAAAGCAGTCTTTCAACTATTCTTTTATATACAGCAGCAGAATATGTCCATCAGCATATTCTACAAATAGACTTCTCCTGAACCCTATGGCTCATGATTCCGTCTGGTTCTACAGGGTGGATATCAAGGAAATAGCAGTAGCTCAGTCCCACAAGCGACACCTGGCCACCAGTAAGTGTCATGGATACTGTCCACGTCCACAACATACTAGAACTTTGTACAATATCCTATCCCCAAACTGTATGAAGTTCTGGTAATATATTGCCATTCTAGTAGTTAGGTTATTTTTTTATTCTTAGCAATTCTTTACTACCATGGAAAGTTTTTCTTAGTTGATATCTTTGTATATATTAACCTATTCAAATACTATGTGAGTACTCTGAATTGATTACAGATTCATAGATATGATACACAACATTCTAACCTCTAAGTTGGATTCATGATTTGATTTTAATTTTGGAATATTATTTTCAAATATTTACTTTAATTTAAATAATTAATATTTAATTAATTTTCTGAAAGAAAAATGAAATTCAGCTAAGACAGAATTCGTTTTTCAATATTTAGCTTGATGACAAAAGTTAAAATTTTCAAGAATAGGTATGTTTTGCCTTGATGGTGATCAGAATATTTACCAAGATTTAATTCTTAATTACTTATTCACACATTTCTTCCTAATAACTTAGACTGACTAATAATTTTATTTCTTTGCTTACCTCAGGAAAAATTAAAAGGAAAACCATCTTAAATTTTCATTATTTTGGGGCCTGGTGGGATGGCTCAGTGGTCTAAAGCGCCTGCTTGGGAAAGTTTGGGTGGCTTCAGGGACCGCAGTTCCATCCCTGGCCCCACATGCTGCACCAGCCCTGCCCTCCGGGTGGGCTGAGCCAGCCATAAAAATGAGTTAATAAACAAGCAAAGGTTCTGAAACAAGAAAAAAATAAATAAATAAATTTTCATTATCTTGGAAATAAAAATTACTTTTGACATTTTCTATACTTTAAGTACCATAAACATTTAAAATACCTGAAGGGCAGGAAAAGTGTAGCAAAGACTTTATGTTCTCAAGATAAGTTACTAATTTTTTAATTTTTTTCAGAACTAGATATTGAACTCAGGCCCTTTGCCAGGCAAGTGCTTATTCTACTGAGCTATCTCCTTAGACCTAAAGTTTCTTAACTTACCAATTTAATCAGAAAAGATATTAGAGAATGTCATATGTATATTCAATGTGATTTCTGTCATTATTCTTAATTTTTTATTTTAAAAATATCATTTTAACAGTATAAAAAGTATCACAGATTAAGCATTATCATAAACATATTCAGTAAAATATGTCTGAAGAACAATTCTTTTTTAAAATTGCTATTTAACTTTTAGAATATAATTTAAAATAACAAGTAGTGAAAGTCATGTGAAATTACTTATAGTTTAGAAAATTAATTCAAGTACAAGACCAAATACAATTGTTTTTCGAGATAGTATGGTAAACTCAAATTTTAGGAACGCTACATTTTACTCATTGTATTTTTTCTTCTCCTAAAATAACCTTATTCTTGTGACATGTATCTAGGCTTCTCCACAAGGCCTCATGAGGCCATAGGTGTGGGATTTGAGCTTGGCTGGATTAGAATGTGTGAATGCAGATTAAGGACTGCATTAAAGGGGCCTGCTCCACAACCTGAGCACGGCAGCGCCAAGCGAAAGGTACAGAGCTGGGATGGGATGAAAGCGCAAGGCAGAATTGCTACTTCCGCTGTTCCTGTCCCTGCTATTTTCTGTCTGCTTCTTCCTCCTCTCTTTCCTGCTTGCCATGAGCTATTGCTCCTCTGGAGCGCCCTTCTGCCAGGCCACACTGCGTGAGAGCCAGCCAGCTGCAGACTGAAGCCTATAAAGTAAGCCTTTCCTCCTCTACCTTTGGGTACTTTGTCTGAGCAATGGCAAAAGAAAGTAGAGGCTGAGGCTGGAGAATTGTGGACCTCAAGGTTTAACTACACGTACACCGCAGACACTATAACAGCTTTTTCATCAATTACCCACATTTGTCGAGACGTAAATTAAGGTTGATTAATCCATTATATACACGCTAACGGATCAAGGTTAAACCCTATTTTCATCAAGAACAATACTTTTAGGAAAAACTGGTGTTTATTTATATTATATTTTATGTGCCACTTTATATTTATTTCAAATATTGTTTGGGATTTTTTACACAGTGAATGTTTTCTACATGTCAGCAACATGTCTGTCTTATTTCTAGAGAGCTACTTTAATTCCCAGAAATATCCATGTACTCCCCCTGTTCTTGCATAACTTTTTCATTCAGGTACATGAAATTAAATGTACAGATAAAGCAACAGATTCTAATCAGTTATTCTTTTCGATTTTTTATCCAAGGAACAGAGTTCCGTTTCATACAAAATTCAGTTTTTTAATTTTTAATTTTATTACTCTTAATAAAAAATAACAATGTACAACAATGTGACAGTTTCACAACATGTTAGTAGTACATTTCAATATTTGATATGATGCATATTGCTGTCCTCCTATTAGTTATACTGAGCCTAGTGTGTAAATGTTATAGCTTTTCAAATCATTATTGGTACAACAAAATTTCTTCTTATTGACCTAAGAGAAAGTAGTTGTATACACAATCCAATGTTCAATAATTGCAGTGGGTTATTGGTAAAACTGGCAATGTTGGGAGCTGTTGATTTAAGCCTTTTACAGCTCAGCATTCCAATCTAGCTTTATGTTTTGTATCTTGTGATTAAACTTTTCATTTTAATACAAAATTCAAACAGCAACATCAATGATCAGTATCTATTTTTTCATACACAAGCTTCCTCTCTCCAAATTTAAAAGCCTGAGAAGAAAAAACACTACTTTTTTTTTTTTTTTTTTTTTTTTTTTTTGGAATAGCCAGGCAGCAAACCACATAATAACGCAGTAATGATGATACTCGTAGGCAGAAAGAAAAGTTACAGTGACAGAAAAGGCAAATCAAATACATAGAAATATGAAATTGGTAATAACTACTTAACACAGAGATTCCTATGAGCTGTCAAGACTGAAGATCCCCTGGGTTATCATGATAATTTCTATCCCTTAAACCTGTGGTAGAACAAAAGCATACAGCCTAAAAGTTGATTGCGAAGTTTCCAAAACCATGGCTTTATTTTACTGCTCAGTTATATATGTCAGGGTTTTCTCAACAAATAGCAAGTACTAGAATGACTTTCTAAAACAATTTTATGATTCTCTTCCCTCCAAAAAGGAATTACTGACTTAACTGGTCAGGGAATTGCAATTACTCAATTGAAAATTTCCAGGTAGATAAAATTAACCCGGTGGCAGCCCAGCGTGGTAAGCTTTGCTCATTTTTTCCCACTTTGCCATCTTGTTCAGCAAACAGTGGCAACCAAATTGGGCCTCTCTCATGTAGAGACACATTGCTCACACTTGGAACGGGGTGCCAAGCTCTTCTGAGAGGCGATTTTAACGTTACTATCATCTCCACACTGGTCTTTCTTTTCAATTTTTAATTTCTGTTTTGCGGAGCTTTAATGAAGGATAATCGACAAATAAAATTTGTATTTGTTCAACATGCACAATGTCATAATTGGATTCTGCAATAGTTTGCAAATGTGTTCTTTTCTCTGTGCTCTTTAATTAATAAATTAACTTTTATTTTTCTGTTTTTTGCAGTACCGGAGATTAAACACAGGACCTTGAGCTTGGCAGGCAAGGGCTTACACCACTGAGCTATCTCCCTGGCTTATCTGATTCAACAGCATTTGTTATCTCATCTTTTTCTGGTGATCTTCATCCAAAAAGATGTGAAGTAATGCATCATTTTTATTTGAATAAGAATTTCTCGAATAGAGCTGGCCAAATAGCTTATCAGATTAAGGTGACTGGATGCAGGTACAGGGTCCAGGGATGATTTGGTCTCCAGGCCTGCCACTCCAGCAGTGCCAGCCCTGCCCCAGGACATGCTAAGCTGGCAATTGAGACTGGGCTGGTGGTGTGTCCTGTAATCTCAGCACTTGGGAGGGCATAAACAGAAGGATCACTAGGATTCTGATCTAGTAGTGAGACCCTGGACACCCTATAGCCCCCCTAAAATAGTGTTATGGTTTATGTCTACTTGTTCCCCCAAAGCCTTTTGCAATCATGGGGCAAGGACTTCTAGAGTTTGAGACTTAACTCATGATCCACTGGGATTGTGTGATTTAGTACTGATCAGAATATGGGTCTGAGTCCTTCTGGGATTATGGGTACAGCCTAAAGTGCGAAGGCTGAGGCAGAGAGCTGAAAGTAATATAAAGAGAGGCAGAGAGATAGACTCAGGTTGTTGCTCTCTGCTCCCTTGGTTGGTTGTTTCTGTTACCATTTTGATGCTGTTCCACCACTATGAACTGCTGCTCTCTGCCATGTGCTCCTCTGCCTTGGATCCAACCGAGTATGGACTGAAACCTCCAGTAACTGTGAGCTAAATAAACCCTTCCTTCCTTCATTTTGTGTCTGGTTTTTGTCCCAGAGACAAGTAAAAAGTAACTAAAACAAATAGTGATATTGACTATTCTTTAATATAAACATTTCCCACTTATATATCTGCTTTGCTATTTATTTATTTATTTATTTATTTATTTATTTATTTATTTATTTATTTATTTATTTATTTATTTATACAGTACTGGGAATTGAACTCAGGACATGCCAGGCAGATGCTTATTCTACTAAGCTACCTCCGTGGCCCTTATCTACTTTAAAGAGGTCTTTGAACATTCCATGCCCATTTTGACTCCTTTCTTTTTTTCCATTTTCTTTCTAAACTCCTTTGAAGATCCATAATTTGCATGTTTTATCTATTTTTGCTATGAAAATGTTGTTATATGTACTCTTATATGCACATTAGGTTAAATGTATTCTTACATGTTTCTTTCTCTTTTGTTGCCCATTATTTTGTTATCAAAAATAATGTTTAAAAATGTTAATCTTCTTGAATATTTAAGACTTCATATATTACACTTATTTTCTTACTCAATTTTGAGTTAATTTTTCTATGCTCAGTAGATAAGAGTCCAGTATTTTCTATTGTTTATGTATGTTGAATTTTATTAAACGGGCTATCCTTTACTAGCTTTGTATACTCACCATGCTAACAAAGCTTAGGTCACTGTATTGGTGTGGATTCATTTCAAGGCTCTTTAATCTCATCTGTTCACTGGACTATGAAGGGAGAGCTATGCTATTTCAATTATAATTTAATTGACAATTCCATATGTCTGAGATCAGGAAATGTGATACCTTCAAATTTATAGATCCTTCTCAGGGATTATTTTGGATCTTCTAAGTTCTTGTGACTGCTTGAAATTCAACATTTTTTCATATTACAGTGAAAATGATGTGAGAACATTAATAGGAAGAGCACTTTAGAAAGTACAGACATTGTGGCAGTATTATTTCTTCTAAGCTATGCATACACAGTTTTCCATTTATTTGTATATTCAGTTTTCTCACATATATTTATCAAGATATTCTTCTTTTACCTTGACTACATTTATTTTCAGGTGTTTTATTCTTTTTGAAGCTATTCTGAATGAGATACACAGAAATCCAAGGCGTAAGAGCTGAGTTTCATACCTGTATATTAACACGTTAGATTCCTCAGAAGAAATGAATAAATTTCTCAAAACAAGTCATCTATCAAGAAGGAAATATAGGGGTCCGGCGGGATGGCTCAGTGGTCTAAAGCGCCTGCTTGGGAAAGCTTGGGCGGCTTCAGGGACCGCAGTTCAATCCCCGGCACCACATGCTACTCCAGCCCTGCCCTCGGGGCGGGCTGAGCCAGGCATAAAAATGAGTGAATAAACAAACAAAGGTTCTGAAGCAAGAAAAAAATAAACAAATAAAATAAAAAATTCTTTTAAAAAATTAAAAAAGAAGGAAATATAAAGAAACAGAAAATCTTAACAAATCAATAAAGCAAAGAAATTGAAGAAGAAATTGAAAACAAGAAAAGTTCAAGACCACACAGTTTATGAAAAAGTTCTGCAGGTGTCTGCATTACTCTTCTCTCATTGCTGGGATAAATACCCAGGACCCAAAATGAAAGAATTAAAAGTTTATTTAGCTCACAGTTACAGGAGGTTTCAGTCCACACTCAGCTGGCTCCAAGGCAGACTGGTACATGGTAGAGAGCAACTATTCCCTGCAGCTGCAAATAGTTA
This sequence comes from Myocastor coypus, assembly GCA_004027025.1. Classification (NCBI taxonomy): domain Eukaryota; kingdom Metazoa; phylum Chordata; class Mammalia; order Rodentia; family Myocastoridae; genus Myocastor; species Myocastor coypus. The sequence goes on along the minus strand of PVJA010000553.1, from coordinate 30,889 downwards.
AAGAGCTAGGGAGAAGTAGCAGCAACAATGGCTATAGAGAGGAAATCTGTTTCCCTTAAATTGCATTCAGGCTATACATCCCAGGCTGTCAGTAGAATTCACACCAATAATCCCAGCAGCACTCACATCCATAATCACTGTGAATTATGAGTTAATCATAAACTCTAGAAATCCACCCATGACTGCATGAGGCTTTGGAGAGATAACTAGACACCATAACAGAAGGCAATTAAAGATATAATGTTAAAGGTTTTCAAAAACTTAAAAGCAAAGAGTAGAGAGTCTTTCCTAATACCTGCCAATTAAGGGTCTTACATGAAAAAAATACATAGTATAATAACATTGATAAACAGAAACAGAAATATTCAATGAAATAGTAGTAAACTGAACTTAATATTAAAAGAAAAGTCACAAAAACAAATTGGATTTGACTCTAGAATACATGAGTATTTCAACCTATCTAAATTTAAATATGATAGGTTATACTTATAGAACAAAGGATTGAAGTCACATAATCATATATATATGGATCATTTGACAAAATTCAACAAACAACCAGGTTAAAAATACTTCAAAAATTAGGTATCATAAAAATGTACTTCCACAAAATTACTAAAATGGAAATTTCATTAGATCATTTTCTACCATGCTTTTAACAAGTTTCAATAACTCTGTGTTTTTTGCAATGTAAAAAAGTATATTTCTTAGAATGGAATTCAAGGGGCTGGGGAGATGGCTCTTTGGCACAAGTGCCTGCCTGACAATTGTAAGGACATGATTTCAAACCCCAGTCCTGAAAAAAAAAAAAAAGAAGAAGTCAAAATATCAAGTCCCTTCTTTACTGTTCATTTCCATATCTTATGTCCCTAAAAATAGTGCTTTAATTAATGAAGACTATATGCATATTGTTTGATTTTTATATGTATCTCTTCTATAAAATATACTTATCAGGGCTGATGAGATAGCTCAGCAGACTAAGTGCCCACATAGGCAAGCACAGGGACCAGATGTTGCTCCTGGTCACCCCATGCCTCATCAGCAGCACCCCTGGGAACACTGAACCAGCCAACAAGCCCAGCCCGGTAGTGTATGCTTGTCATCCCAGTCCTGGGGTAGTTGGAGCAAGAGACTCTAACAGTCCAACCTGCATAGTGATAGCCTATACCAAACACATTTTTAAAAAATGTATTTATCCTTCTTTCTGGTAGAATTTTAACACAAGTCTAAATTTCCAAATCCAAAGTCACCTCTTTGGAAGGTTTTCCTCTTCACAAATGGCCTCACTACTTTGTCTTGCTCTGGGTTGCTATACCGTTTTCAATTTATCTAGGAGTTTCCTTCTTTAAAGCGTGAGACTGAAGAAGAGGAATACAATGTCTTTGTCCACTAGAAATGTTTGAGAATCTTAACTAAATCATAATTTTTCTGAATTATCATATCCCAATAAATATAAGAGAAATGGCATGTGTCCAGTTTTGCATAAATTAAATCAAATTTTTATAATATATTAATATATGTCTTTTTAATCCATTTAATCAGAAATACAGGGGGCCAGGGAGACAGCTCTGTTGCACAAGTGCCTGTCTGGAAAGTGCAAGGTCATGAGTTCAAATCCTGGTCCCATCAAAAAAAAAACTAAAATGAAATCACCCAATAAGAAATACAATATAACAGTTTAAAAACACATTTGTAGTACATTTCCATTATTTGATACAATGTATATTGTTGTCCTCCTTGCAATTATACAGAGCACAGGGTGTAGACATAACAATTTTTCTAATCATTATTGGTACAAAAATTTCTTCTCATGCAGCTAAGAGAAAGTAGTTGTATACATAATCCAATGTTCCATAATCCCAGTTGGTTATTGGCAAAACTGGCAATAATATGTCAATACTATAGGACCTGAAACATAGATAGTATTTAATAACATCATTTATGATGTTTGACATGGATTTTATCCTTACAGCAAATCTGAAGTAGCTAGAATAAATTCAACTTTCTTCTTTGTATAGTGCATAGCAAAATACCTTTCTCAAGTATATTATAGTGTAATATATGGTAATAAGTTCTAGTTAAATAGATAAATATTTCAATCAAATAATGTCTATATTTATAAAGTAGAAGAAAAGAAACATTACCAAAGAGACAGATATTGTGTCCTATACCACTCAGTGTTTATCCAGATTAAACACTGAGTAGATACTAAACATAAGTCATGAAAATCCAAGAATACTTACTATTTTCATATGGCAAAGTCCTAAAGTGAGTTATTATTCAAGAACTAGTAAAAAGCAAAAGCACTGTAATTCCAACGTTAATAACAATAATAGCCTTACTAAACCTATATTTCTATATACGACGAACATATTCAACAACATTAACACTATTTCCAACGAGAAGCTGCAACAATAACAGTTTCCATTTTGCTCTTTGCCAAGGCCTATGACATGTAATAGAAAACCAGCATGTACCACAAACTCAAAAGCCAGTCCAGAAACAAATGAGAATTGAGTTACCTGCTCAGCGATGGAATCAGGAGACCATGCGGTGTCCTTTGGCTGGTTACGTTTGACATGTAAGCAGAGTGCACCTGGTCATGGAGGCATACTTTAAGTCTGGAAATTTTTAGGTTTCAAAAACAGACTTCTGAATGCTGACTTCAATTTCACTTGACAGTGTTTCTCATCTATTTCCTTGTCCAAAAGTAGATCATATAATATCCTCTACCAGTAAGAGATGGTGTATAGTTCATATCTCAGTTTTTGACAAGTATGGGGGAGAAGGCAAAGAAGAAAATGGATGGGAATAGCATTGTATGGACAGTCTTGGAGAGTATGGTCAATCTATAGATAAAGGCCTTCACTGCTTCCAAATAAGACACTACAATTTGTATATTTAATTTCATCTTTGTTGATTGATAAACATGTCATGCTCACAGCATCATGTCTTGATTTTATGCTCTTCAATTATAATCATTCAATAGTAATGATTAATGTTAAATTTCAGAGGCAAAATTTACATGAATATACCCTATTTTACAGAATAATTTATAGAAAGAACTTATAGCACCTTTAAGCCATGAATAAGGTTTAAAATTCTTAATGAAATCACCCCTCTTGCAACACACACACACACACACACACACACACACACACACACACACATAACCCATTCTAGGCATAAGGTCAATATAAACCAACTATCAAGTTGCTAGCGCCTATATCTATATCTATACCTGTACACTCATAGTGTGTATAATACATACTATATGGGTATATATATGCTTACTCAAAATGTGACTACATACATAGCATGTATATGTGTACCCATCTTTTGGTAATTATTATCCTCTGCTTTCATATTATTATACATGTATGTAGACATATGAACATTAGACAACTAAAAACAATTTTTGGTGATATACACTAAATTAATCCAGTTTTCACAAAAGCTCATGTTGTATAATGATGTGTACATGCTTTTTCAAAGCCAAAAATGGAGACGGAAATAAACATATTGGATGATTTTTCCAGGAGGCAATAGATCAAGGCCATCATTCTTCAATGAAACACTACTGATATAGAGAGCTTGTGAATTCATTATCTTACATTCTGTCATTGATGTGATGATGAACAGTGTTTCTGGATTCTGCATTTAAAAGCAACGCTGTGCCTTCAGGCATCACGGTAAGCAAATCCTCACAAAATATGGTAGTCAAGTCATTAGCCTAAGTATGCCAAATTTTGTTTTCCAGAAAGTGGGCAGTATTAGAGGTTTTACCAGTGTCTCCCTTGACACTCCACTTCACTGAGGCCCCTTTAAAATTACAAAACAAAGTTAATTGAGACAGGGCCTCAATCGATAAATTACAAAAGCTACACGAAAACCTTGGAGTCTGCCTGTCTCAGCCTTTCATACTGCATGCAGCACCAAGGCTGTGTACAACAGTTCTGTTTGGGCCGGCCTGATAACTCAGCAGACTACAGTGCCTGGTTAGGCAGAGCGCAGCAGCCAGGGTTCCATCTCCAACGTGCTGTGCAGGTCCAATCTGTGGGAGCAGAGATTGAAACACGATTGAGACAGCAATTGAGACTGTGCATGGGGGCACACGCCCGTAATTCCAGCACTTGGGAGGCTGAAAACAGCAAAATAACTACGAGTCTGATCTGTGCAGTGAGACCTTGTAGACCCTGTCCTAAATACAGGGGAAAAAGGGTTCTGTTTTAATACTGTAATCTAGATAAGAGATAAAGTTAGGGCACATTAAGATAAGGAAGTAGTAATGAGACACATAAACTTAGGTTCCCCAAAACAATGCAAATTTAACCAGAGACAAAAAAAAAAAAAAAAAGGAAATATTAAAGAATAAGAAAACAAGGAGGATAGTTTGATTTGGCCTGAGATTCTTAAAACCGCAGACCTGATCATAATGGATCTATGGTTAAAATTTCTTGCATTGCATGTTCTGCAAATGCCACAAAAAGACATGAAATGAGGCAAAGAACAACCTGAACTATTTTAGAAAATGAAAATGACTCTTCCTTAAGATCACTGTACCCTGAGCAATTGGAGATTATCACCTGAGAAACACGGTGTGAGTCTTTGCTTCGTGGAGCGGAGGCTTACCCGGAAATGTCCAGCGCTGCAGATCTACTTGGGTTTTGATCAGCAGCAGCACAGCCAAGCGCTCTGGCTCGTCAGTGTGGTACTTCAGCTAGTGCTGGGGATCTTACTACAAGTTTGTCTTGGCAGACTGTATACACATGCAGAAAATAAAACAAGACAAACACTTTTCTTCAATGACTTTGTCCACTGATATTAAATGCTGTTTCTGCTAAAAAGATATGTACTTATCCTTTCTATGTGATTCCTTTTGGAGAACTATCTTTGTTTGAATAGGTTTGCTGTGGATATTTAACAAAGATTTTTTTTAAATGTCTTCATCACTCACATACAGTAGTTGCCTCTTTATATGTAATCTTACATAAAACTAAGAATAAATCGGTTAGGTGTGCCATTTTAATTTACCTGGGCTTTATTCCTATATGCCCCTGGGAAACAGTCTTATTTATCATAATAGAGACTTCCAATAATAAAGTATTTTTAATATACTTATTTAAATGTTACATTATATAAGTTTATTTATTTATTTATTTATTTATTTTTGTGGGACCAGGGTTCGAACTCACGACCTTGCACTTGTGCCTCAGAGCTATCTCCCTAGCCCCCTACATTATATAAGTTTTGTTTTTACTAATTCCAAAGTATACTATGTGAAACTCTCAATAAAGTTGTTAATATGTACTCTTTTTAAAGCTATACAAGATCAACCAGTGTTGGTATTTGATTTAACAAATGAGCATAAATTCAGTTAAACTTAAATTCAAATTAATTATAAATAATGTAAACACATCAAATGTTATACAAAGTCTAACTATGAATCCTGTATTTTATCTGGAATCCCTACAAATTGGAATTTTCTAGTCCAGCATGTTTCTTGCTTTTTTATATTAGCAACTAAAAGATTTTTTATTTGGTAACTTTTTATTATAGCAACTAAATTTTATTATTTTATTTTAGCAACTAATTTTATTATAGCAACTAAAAGATTTTCTTTAAAGCATTAAGAAAAGTGTTACAAGGATCTGCACATCTTTAGTCACTAATTTAGTCTGCAGCAACTTATCCATATGCTAATTTATAATAGTACTGTGACCCCATGTACTTTGAAAGCTATATTTGAGCTGGGATTTTTCTTTGTTATATCTCTCAATAGATATTAAGGTGAATCTTCTGTTGAGAATTATGGCACTTCCTTTCCCTGAGTAAGAATCTTATTTTCTTTGTTAGAATTTTTCTGATTATTGAGGTCCAAAATCATATAGTATATTATTAAATGTATTTTCCAATTTAAAAAGTGTTATTTCTAACTGTTGATGCCTCCCTATGTTTAGCATTAATAATAAATGCACAAAATTTTCTCATTCCAGTTCCAACGAGTTTTTATTTTTAAAAAAAATTAAAAAGGTAGTAAGACTATTGGAATTAGATTGATGTCAATATTTATTTTCAGTGTTTTAAATATTGATGTTTCATAACTTAAAAAGGCATATTTTAATAGAAATCCAATGTGAAAGTTTAGAGTCCCCAAACTAGAAATGATTTTAAATTTCTCTTACTGTCCACAGTAAGGTAATTTTTAAATTTTTGCTATTGACTTTTAAAAAATGTTTTCATTTTTTCTACAAAATTAACTTTAGCTCTTTTAATCAATAATTTTTTGTTTTTAAAGCAGTTTTAAGTTTACTAAAAGAAAAATTGAGTGAACACACAGAAAGTGTCCCAGCAAAAGTTATACAATTCCTTGCATTATTATTGGTGTGTTACAATTCTTGCAATTGATAAGCTATAATCAATAATCTACTTTTAAGTAAAGCTCAGAGTCTATAATATATATAAGTTAATATTTTGTTGCACATTCTATATGCTTTTGACACACTTATAAAGACCTTTAATTAACCTCTTTACCCACACCTACCTCAAATTCTCCCTGAAAACTCAGCATACTACTGACCATTTCTCCATGCCATACTTCTACCATTTTCAAAATGCAGGTAGTGGAAACCAAACACTGCCCTCTCAGATTAATTTATCTCTTTACCAATATGCATATAAGTTCCCTGCATGTCTGGCTAGGTACCTCACATATTTCTTAATAGTCAATAATATTCCTTGGAAAATTGGACCACAATTTCCTCATCCACTCATATATTGAGAAACATCTTAATTGCTTCCAAGGTTAGGAAATTACAAATAAAATTTCTCCGTAGTTTTTTGTAGTATTTTGTAAAAACCTACAGCATTTTGTAAAAACCTAAAGATTTTGTTTTTAACCAACAATTTTGGACTTGCTCTTTTTATCCCCTTCTTTTATCAAAGTATTGGATTAAGAGAAAATAATGATTACAGTTACATGGTATTTGATGTATAATTATGCTTCATATTAATTCTCATTTTGACTCTCATGATAAAGGGCGATTTGGAGGTTTATGGAGTCCCTTTGTGTAACTTTACTGTCGCCATGCTTTTTGTTTCCATGGCACTTTTGCAAATGGAATGCAACCACTCTATACTGTCATTATACCAGAATGAAATGCATTCATGTATTTATTTGAGAGAGAAGGATTCTTATGGGTAGCCTTACATGACATGAACTATATTCCCTCTAAGTGACTTTTAATACTATCTTTGCATCAGTCAGTAAATCTTTACAAAAGTAAAGTGTACTTTTAAGTGTCTTATTTAATAGATAACATGTATGGATTGAAGCTATAGTATTTTAAAATTCATACATATTAGTAAACTAGCATATTAGATAAATTAAGTCAGTTTCAGGAAACTGTTCAAATACTAGAACACTCAAGTCTTATATTTATTTCTAATAAAGAATTTAAAATATAAGATACTATCCATTTTCCACATTAAGATAATTGTACACTCCATTGGGGCTTTTACCAACAGCTATAATTACGTTAGCATTGTGTTGCTTACTGCCTTCTTTCCTCAGTTATTAAAGCTATTTATTTACAACAAATGCTTGGTATGCAAACATTAATCTGCTGTTAACAAAAGTGAAGCCCAACTTTGTAATTAGCTACAGCTGTACATGCTGCTTCCTTTATTCAAAAGTCTTCTATGACTGTGAAGCTGGCTAGCTCATTTTATTCTTTGTGGGAACCAATCTTGGATACTAGATAAAGGCCTCATTTTCCATATGCTGTATTTAAATGAACTGTTACATGTTCTAATTAGAATGAAAATCCATTTTATATCAATAGCATTGAAGGATGGAGAGAAGAGAAACCATAGGGGGTATATTTGTTATTAAATAAATATGAATATTATATATCAATTAATCATTCAAAAACAAATGGTTGTGTCTTAATTACATAACATTAAACATCAGTTACCAAAGTCAAGCACATATCTCTCATCAGAAATTCAAAATATGACTTCATGTTTTCGAGTATCATTTATTCCTATTAAACTGGCAGCCCTATGACAAAAATAAAATAGCTTGCACCGTATGATGATGAAAAAGTTACTTATTCTCTCTAGACTTCAATTTCTGAATTGGCCAATAGGAGATAATCACAGGAAATACTTTGTCACTATTTAGGGATAAGTGAACCTTTACTATAGTTTTACAATACTGAGTAATTTCTATGCCCAATACAGAACAAGTAACATGTTACAGTTCGTCAGAAGATTTGTGTATTTTAATAGACACAAATTACATTAAATTGCTTATACATGATTGATACTATATAGATGAAGTATGAAAAAATGACATCTGTGAAGTATCAGGGGTAATAAAGGGGAAATGTTGGACAATAGAGCAAAATATAATCTTTAAAAATCTTTATTTATAGATGAATAAATTTTTTCACACAAGAGATCTTATTGTTACCACTTCTTATGGTGTTAGTTCATAGCACTACATTAAAATAGGAGATTTTTTGACTGCCATATAGTCTATTTCAAAATTACTGAAAATGACTTCAGAATATCTGGAATTCAGAATATCTGAAATTGCCACTGAATATATATTTAGAAATGAAAGTTGCACAATCTAGTGAGGTTGAGCTGGCTCAAAGGCAGTTACAATTTTGAATACCATTTGGTATTCAAGGAATGAAATCTCCAAGAAAGGAGTCAATGTTTAACAGCATGAGATCACGAGATCATGATGTGTTAAAATTTTTCTCTGGAGGCTGGAGACATCACTCAGTAGTCTAAGCACCTGCCTGGAAAGCATAAAGACCCAAGTTCAATCTCTAATGCCTTATGTTTTGCTGGCTCCTGAACCCAGGGGAGGCTATCAAGCCACTGAAACTGGGTGTGGTGGTGGATGCCTGTAATCCCAGCACTGGAGAGGTGGGGAGGGGTAGATCACCACAAGCCTAAGCTGCAATAACAAGACCCTGTACCAAATTAATAAATAAAAGATTTTTTTTTAAATTACTCCAAATAACCAACATTGTAAAATGAATTGTTAGAACTTCAAGTTATTGATAAAGTTTGTTTAGTTTAAATGATATATTACAGAAATTAGGCTTACCTTAAGAACATTGCTCTTAATCTAAGCATTTTATGGGTATATAAATCTTTATACATTCTTGTGACTTTTAGACAGATTGCTAGAGGCTACCAATTCATTTAAAGTTCCTAAGTTAAAAGTTGAAAATGTTATGAATAAAATCAATTTTTTAAGATTAAAAGAAATTTACAGTATAGTTTAATCTTAATAATTATTACAACATAAATTTGATACTTATTTTTGAAGAGAGAAACTATTGCAAGAAAACATTAGCAGAAGTGAGTAGGTATCATGTGATACCTCGAATTTGTTAACTTGGTGAAAGATGCCTGTGTGTTGGGTGGGTGTTTATAAGTGAAGTAGTAAGGTGGACAATGAGACAGAAATGGCTATGGGGGTCGCTCCTTCATTGCTATCTGGAACAATAGAAAAGTGAAACTTACGTGGTACTGACCTTTAGCTTGGGTTATTACTACTGTGCTCACGAAGCTCAAACTCAGAGCAGCAACATGAATAATAATAGTTAAATGAGTCTGCCAGGCTTTCATAGTTCAGACTTTTTGGCAGGAAGCAATGTTTTAACGTTAATGTAGAAGATGTTCGTGCTGAAAAACTTCTCTAGTTTTGAAGACTTCTTAAGAGTTCTTAAAGCAGATCAACAGTAGCTTTTTTAATATATATTTTTAAAATATATTTGGTACAGAGTCTCACTACACGGCTCAGACTCACAGTGATCCTCCTGTTTCAGCCTCCCCAGTTCTAGGATCACAGGCATGTGCCACTATGCCTGGTATTGGTGGCCAATTTGACTTGCAGTTCTGGGCATGAAACCTGGTCCCTTGCACTTGCCAGGCAGGCTCTTAGTCCACTGAGCTATCTAGGCAGTGAGCAGTTGGCAGTTAGAGTTCAATTTGAATCACACAAAGGCTACATTTAGTACTGAACTCATTGACATAGGAGATGTGTGTGGCTACTCTTGGCCTTAACTCACATTCTCAATTTCAAGCTTCTGAGAATAATATGGAGTCTTTCATAGTCATATTGGACCTAAAGTTCATTGTTTTAAATTAAAAGTGATTCACACTTGAGGCACAAAAGGAAAAAAAGAAGGCTCTTGTAACCCTTCAAGAATCTAGGTTTTCTTTCTTTCAAAATACTATTGCCCAGAAGGATGTGGTGGTGAATACCTGTAATCCTAGCAATCATGAAGACTGAGGTACATACCACAAACCTACAGCACCTCCAGAGGGTATTACCTGTACATAGATGGAAATATTTACAGATGTTTGCAGCAAAGTAGAGCATCCATTTCCTATAATAGTTTGCTGTTTTCTGAATTATATGACTCTGACTATCACTCTCCTTTGTCATACTTTAATGATCACATTGAATGTCCTGCTTGAATCATGCTGAGCTTGTTTTCTGTGTTATTATTACTCTAGCATCCATCAACTACTTTGGAAAACTCTGACTGGCTGAACACAATCTACACTGGCCACTGTTTCTTTCTGTTTTTCCAACTTTCATCCACTCTTAAGGATCTATTCTGCCATGCCCCTTTCCTACTGAGTTAAGGCAAGCATGATTGTGTGTGATGTGGAAGTACTATAAATACTTACAGTAGTATTAAGTATTTAGTGACTTCATTCTTATCATACACAATTTTTCATTACAGTCTTGATTCCAAAATTGACATAATCTCAAATATCTCCCATAATACATTAATTTTGTTTTATATGTTATTAATTTTCTATGAATTTTTTCTTAATTTTCCATACATCACTAATAGCTTTAAATTCTAAGTAATAGCTTACTATGTCTCAGTTTGCATCATGTAATGATTCTTTAGTGCTATAATAGAACTATTATTTTTATGCAGCCAAAAACAACAAAAATTTACACATAGTAAAATCTATGGTGGTATGGCTATACTTATACTTGAAATTTTCTCCTTGTTGTACACTTCAGATTGTTACACACATCTTGACTAAAATAGTTATTTTTTACCTAAGAAAATAAAATTTGTTTTGGGCTAGATGATTCTTTTCAAAAGAATTTACTGTAGAATTTTTTGGTTGAATGATAACTAGAGTTCATAGCAGATTTCAAAATAGTCTAGTCATGTAGTTGATTTTAGCAGCTAATATTTAGATGACACATATCTACTGACAATGAAAATTAAGACAATGGTATGTTAAGATTAAAATAATGTCAAGTAATCAGAATTAATATCGGGAAGAAATATTAAAGTATCATTGTAGGAAACCTTAGATGTAAATCAAAATAAGAAACCACAAGCCATAGACAAGTGAACAGGAAAGCCTGTAGGATAACAAACGTTCTAAACATGGTGAGCAGCTGAGTACAGCATTTGTGAAACCAGCTGACAATCTCATATTTTGATATTGTATGACAAGAGGTATTCATTGTTGAGCAAAGATGGCTTAGAACTGCTGAAAATGATTCAGGGCCCAAGGCATAGCTTCTGCCATTGCCTGGAAATATCACTCCTGTTATGAATACACATCTAAAAACTGTTCACTGCCTTTTGGTATTGCACAGTGTAACACAATTCAATCATTCTTCTATTTCCCTTTATCTCTGAATTTTAGACCCTAGAGTCTAATATAGATTTTTGTTTCTGAACACTCCATCATTCTGCATCCACCTGCAGAAAACCAAATTCAGAGAATCAATAATAGAAATTGTGAGTTAGACTGAAAAATTAAGTGCTCTCTCTCTGAGGATCTTAATATTATGCGTTCTCGAAATGTTCTACTTACTCACAACAGCTATTTCAAATCAAGTCAGGGTCCAGCACTCTAAATTTTAGCATAAAACCGACCTATATATTCCCAAGAAAATAGAAACTAATAAGTGCTTACAATTGCAGAGCTACCCCATCCTAAAAACAAATAAAGTGGATCATGTCTTACTTTTATAATCTTGTCTTGAGCAGAGGGCAGTCCTGGGAATTGATTCCCGGACCTCACATTTGCCAGGTAGGTGCAGAGCCACTGAGCTAAATGCACCAACATTTGTATTCTTATAGTTTCTAAGAAAAAAACTATCTTTCTGTGCTATGAATTCAATGTCTACCTCAGATTTCACTTTGTTCTCATTTCCACTGAATTCCTAACTTGTCATTCTCTCCTACAGTGTCTCAAAATTAACTTTCCACTGGAAAACATGACAAATATTTATTGCTACGTTTTACTTAACTCAACTCAGAAAGCTGATTTGAGATACTGTCCAGCATTAAGATATTTAGAAGTTATTCAAGTAGTATTGATGGGGAGGCAAGGCCGAAAGCCACCATTCTCTGGTTCACATTCCCAAAACACAAAACATTCAAATTTGCTTTTGTATGTGTAATTTAAGGAAGATTCACCATCTACTTTTTAGCAAAATAAGCCATATGATTTGTGAGTTTACTGATTTATGAAGGAAGAAATAGAGAGAAAGAAGAATGTAAAGGGATAGGCAGGGGAAGAGACACAAATTAACATTTTCTTACAGCAGAATTAAAGCTAACAAATAAGAATAAAAATGTAAAACTAGAAACCACCCCTTTGTAACCTTGGCAGCAATACTTAATTATTCAGTTTAAGAAATCTTTTCATGGATGAAAAAATCTACTGGCTGAATATTTTACATATGCTGTCAAAGTTTCTCCCCACAAAAATGTTTTAATATGAAATAGAAATATTTAAAAGTGATTTTATACATATAAAAACCAAATGATGAAACTGAAAATAACCAGGAGGGACCCAAGCAATAGTGTGCATAATTCAGTGTGTGAAGAACACTAGGTCACATCTAGTTCCTTCAGCCAGAGCGCATTGCCTACATTGAGTCATACAGAAACAGTGGATGAGCCAATGAGATAGCTATTCTGCAAAATTATAAGTCCGGAATTTGTAGAAATATAAAAGTTGATAAAATTCGGGGCAAGACTAAAGAAGTGTTTCATACTGTAGGAAGTCTGGCATTATAAGACATCTGAGCACAATCAGATATCCTCGGTGAGATTACATTCAGGTGTGGGCCCAGATGAAAAAATAATGCCAGACAGTAGAAGGAATTGTCGGGTAATAGGGTGAAGACACAAGCCGCTTGAGGAAGAATGACCGGGACTCTAAGAGATTATGTGAGATAGATCAGAGAAAGCCTTTTAAAGGTTTCATTTGAGCTGAGAAAATGTGCAAGGCCAGTAGAATGAATTCCTGGCAAAGGTAATAACCAGTCCAAATGCCCAGGATGTTAAATGAGCTTAGATGTCCTTGAAAAAGAGAAAAGAAAGATGCGACCAAAGCGAGGCGACCACAGAGTAAGGCTGCAGCAGTGAGATCGCATGGGAAGTTTGGATTCCACGTCAGTTACGAAAGAAACCTGCTGAAATGTGGCGATCAAAGCCAGAGGGTATTTCTCACTCATCTTTCAGGTGAAGCTAGTGGTTCTTTTCTTTTTGCCCATTTGCAATACGTGTACACTACTAGGACGATTTTACTTTTTTTTTTTTCTCTCTCATCTGGATTGTGATATTTCTAAGGTATATAAGATCCTCTGATTTTCATGAAAAAAACATGTATCTCTTTATGAATCATTTTACATGATCTGATGTAACGCTTGGACACACAGATGAAACTCCAGAATCGCTCTGCTGCCGTGGAGCCATTGTTCAGCCCTGTACATCTGCGCAGTCCCAACTCTCATCTTCTTCAGAGCAGCTTTCATCCTATGCTCCTCGACTTAGTGACAGATACCATTGTGCATTCAGAAATCTGGTAGACCACCTTGCGCACTCTAGTTCCTTAAATGAAATTAAATTTCCTCATTGCAGTCACTTTGATTCGTCTCTTTGTTCTCATCTCACTAAAATGCTTTTAAGTTTCGACAGTTTTTTCACTGTATGTCAAATGATGCCCTGCAAATACCTCTCTTGTTCCTATTTTAGGTTTTCTCTGTGCCATAAACAACCCATGTTTATTTACAGCTGCCAAAATAGATTTTGAAATGGTATATTTGATGAGGATTACTCATGCTTAAGATACTTGAAATTAGGGCTGGCCAGAGAGCTCAGGGGATTCAAGCACCTGCTTAGGCAGTCACAGGGGCCTGGGGTTTGATTCCAGCCTGCAGTGCTGGCACCAGCCCCAGGCTTTCTGTGCCTGGGATTGAGACTGCGTGTTGTGGTGTGCACCTGTAATCCCAGTGCTTGGGAGTCTGTAAATGGGAGAATCACTGCAAGTCCAATCTATGTTGTGAGACCCTGTAGACCCTGTACTAAATACATAAAAAAAAATTTATAGAAAGTTACTTGATATTGAGGAAATTGGTTTCAACATGCTGTCAGTGTCAAAGCAACTAACATAGTAATAGTAACAACTTAATGTGGGGGGTTTTTTGTTATTTTTTACTTTCCCCACCCCATGTTGTTGTTACTTTAGCTGATATTTTTGGAAGAACAGACATGAGCTAAAATGGTATTTATGGTCTCTTGTCACAGCAATGCGAGTGGTAGCACCAGGAGCTTAAGCTCAGAGTAGGACATTTCAGATTATTTTAAGCAAATGGCAGACAAACCAGACATGGAGGAAATTGCCAGCTTTGATAAGGCCATGTGAAAAAGACAGAGACACAGGAGGACACCCAGTCAACCAAAGAGACCACTGAGCAGGAAAAGCAGAGTGAGATTTCTTACGAGCCCAGAGGGCTCACCACCCCTGTCATCTCAGAACCCCTCCTTGTCATGATGTGGAGGAAGAGTCACTTGCAAGATGAATACGAGCCACAAGCTGCACTGTGAGCTCAGGCATTCTGCGCCGATACCACCAAACCATGGGTCTCTGAGGAGACCTCCCTGCATTGGACTGCCAAATTCTCCAGTTTGTCCTGGGAAATTATAGAAAATTATTTGTATGTTGAATGAAAATGAAACACATCTTGTGTTGAAAAAAAAAAAAAAACACTGTATATACATTATCCCATGCACAAAGAGGTTACACATCTTGACATATTCATAGGTAATATTGTGTATATTTTCAATATTGTAAGTCCCAGGACCAGCCTCTTGCTCTCACCTTCCATTCCTTTGCCATGAAGTTGCTCTGGCAGTGCTATCTTCGCTCATCTCTTTACCTAGTTTTTATTGTCAGTCAATATTGTCAAAACCTTCTATGTCTACGTCTAGGCAAGTCTCCACTATTGTTCAGTGTTTGTTAGTGCCTTAACAGTCTGTGTTCTCTTGTATTAAAATAGTTAATGGCTTTGGCATCATCAGATGTGTTCTTGTTGATATTTCTCTAAAAATCGAGACTTCTTTGTAGAATAAATGACATTTCATTTCTATATCCAATGCTTCTTGTAGTAATTGGTAGAAAATGCATCATTTTAAATAAACTAATCAATAAATAGTACTATCTTCCATTTTTGTCTCTTTTTACCTTAACTGTATGGTCTTTTAGTAGAGAAAGTAATCTTTATAAGTAGGTAGAAAACAAAAGAATTTTGAAAAGTAAAATATAAAAGCCACAAAAAGAGACACAGACATACAGGGAGACAGAGACAGAGATATTATAATAAAGAAGATTAGAAAGTTTCTAGCATGAGAGACCTTCCCAGTTGTTCATATACAAGTAAAGGCAATTCCTAAGTGGCTAGCAGGGTACATGACCTGGAAAGTTGTATTACTGTCTCCAACTCCTCCCTTTGTTCTGTTTCCTGGCTGCTAAAGGAGAACAGTAATGTCCTGCCGTGCCTGTCCACCAGTCTGTGGTGAGTTGGAGATGACTAACCAAGGACTGCAGCGTCTGAAAACCAAGAGCCGAATAAACCTCTTCTCTTTCAAGCTGAGGGTGCCAAGTGCTTTGCTGCAATGACATCAAGATGATATTTATTTGTGTGGAGAGTAATGAAGATCAGAAGGTTATGAAGGAGCCACAGTATGTGTGAGGCATCACGAGGCAAAATTTAGCGTTGTCTGGTTGGATGATGGGAGATCAGCTTCATAAAATCCTTCATAACTACCTTCTGCTGTAATTGTAACTAGCGTAGCAACATCCATCCGAGCACATGAACCTATTCTTTTTTGTTGTTGTTCAATTCAGCCATAGATATTCAATTACAACTAGAAGAAAAAATACCTACAATTTTTGCCAAATTGAAAACTTAGAATGAAACTGATTTTAAATTTATGGATATTAGGGAGATAGAAAGCTCTGTAAAGAGGACTAATGAGTCACTTTGGAATAGAGTGTTTGATGAAGAGTACAGAGGAAGGAAAGAAAGCCAAAAGAACTAAAAATTCAATTGCAATAGAAGTTTAAGCATTTCGGGAGGTGAGTACTTGGTGAGCATCCACAAAATAAATTTGTATTTATAAGGATTGGCTTGTTTGTTGTATAAATTTAGATATCTAAATTTAAAGTTATGTGATTTAAAATGCAGTACGTGATGAAGAGTCCTCTGAGGTCACTAAAGCTTTGATTTTCCAGTTAGCTTATTTTATAGCTAGTGCTTTGGAAGCCATCAAGTCCATAACGAGATAGATCAATCAGATTGTTTTTATTGGTCTACTGCGTGCCATACACTACACACAGCAGCGTTCATTGAATCGGACTGCTTGGGAATAGCAGCTTTAACCTTGAAACTTGAGCAGAGGAAACAGCAGCTTCAAAATTATATATATATATATATATATATATATATATATAATTGAATTTTTAAAGTGTCAATTGAAATCCTTTGATAATGAACCGAGCGTATTTCTTTCAAAAAGGAATCGTGGTCAGAAACATCATATGTTTATTGATTTAAACTAGTTTGCTGAACTGTATGCAGGCATCAGAATTTGAAGTGATTCAAACAAAAACAATGTTTTGAATGGTTTCAGTAATCCTTTAAAAGGAATATAAAAGCAGCAAATGACCTTCAGAAGCTGTGTCTAGCACCTATGATGATTTCTTTATTACAATTTGTTTACCTGTCTTTCTCAAAAATAATCTGAGTTAAGTAAAATACATATTTGAGAACAAAATGTAATACATGAAATGGCACCAGCTTGCTAGTTAATAAATGTTAATCATCTTCCTCAAACTGTGGAAATTTGCTATTTCCTCAAACTTCAGTGTAAAACATCTGTAAACTGACTCACTTATAATTGTCCTTTGTCCAAGCCCTCTTTCTTTAAGGACTCAGATAGTTTTTCATAATACAGTATCCAAATACATAAAATATGTAATTCAAAGAGAATTTATAGCCAGTCATCTCATCTGCAAAACACAGTCTTGAAAGAGAATCTTAAAACAGTGGAAATTAAGTGTTAAAGATAAGATTATCTGCCGGGCGTGGTGGCTCACGCCTGTAATCCCAGCACTCGGGAGGCTGAGGCAGGAGGATTGGTGCAAGTTCGAAACCAGCCTGGGCTACAAAAGTGAGCTCAGGACCAGCCTCAACTGCATATCGAGACCCTGTCTCAAAGTCTCAAAAAGACAAAAAAAAAAAAAAAAAAAAAAAAAAAAAAAAAAAAAAAAAAAAAAAAAAAAAAAAAAAAAAAAAAAAAAGATAAGATTATCTTCAGGATCTTAGAATTCTTCTGAACATTTGCTCAGCCAAAACAGACCATTGAAAAAATAAATAAATAAATCCTATAAGTTAGCTGGGAAGAAATTGGCTGATGGTCATTGTATTGTTGAAGTGACAAAACTTCACTTTGTTCCATCACTGGGACTAATGGGTAACCAAATTATCAAATAAATGTTATATTACACACAGTGATCATAAAGTCACAAACATGAAGTTGTTTTATAGTGTCTAAGGAAGTGAGTGGATAGATCTACAACTGAAGGAGACCAAGGCGAACAGGGAGCTGGTGTTCACAGACCAGCACACTTTGAAATCTTGAGTGATCCCAGTCCACCTGATGTTATGCAGCAGGTACAAGCTCCAGAACTCACTCTTCTATATGATAACCTTCAGATTTCCCAAGACGAACCTCTTAGTATCCACTAAGAAGAGTATGAGAAATATTTTGTACTCTTTCTAAGCCTTGAAATTAAACCATTGCTTATAAAATTTTGATGAAGTCTTACAGAGAAATCAAAAATAATATTCAATCTACAGATGAAGTAAAACTTCTCTGCTTTTTTCTTAATTTTTTTTCCTTCCCTGAAATTGAATTATAAATTCCACAAGTGCATATATAAGACTTTAACGTCCACCATTATACACCCGTCACCTACTACGTGCTCATTCAATACTTATGGAATGATAAATGCATAAAAGAACCAATAAATGTCCTACTGCTGAATTTTAAATAAATCTGCTCCTATCATCTTGAATTGTATAGGAAAAAATTTGATTTTTTACTCTAACAATTTCTTAAAATGGTCCTTTATAACTTGTTACCAATTTTTCTATCTAGTGTTATCTTTTGTATGAATATTTTGTACTTCTTGACACTCTCTAAAAATATTCCACACTTATTCATGTTTCTTTTTTTAAATAAAAGCAAGGAGTAGTTACTTGTTAATAACACCCATGTATTCTATTTATAACTCAAAGTGAAGTATTAAATAACTTCTAGCCCCCTCATCTAATTGATTTTGTTGGATCAGGAAATAATGTCTTAAAATATGTATTTCTTCAAATCTAACTCAATATATTTTACATGATGATTTTTTTTTTTTTTTTTTTTTTTTTTTTTTTTTTTTTTTTTTTTTTTTTTTTTTTTTTTTTTTTTTTTTTTTTTTTTTTTTTTTTTTTTTTTTTTTTTTTTTTTTTTTTTTTTATGGGACCGGGGTTTGAAATCACGACCTTGCACTTGCTAGGCAGGCACTTGTGCCACGGAGGTATCTCCCCAGCCCCTATTTTACATGATCTTTACTCCAAAGTTTTTCTGGAGTGAGAAAGGAGATTAGATGTTGATATAAAACAATAGTGCTAATTAATAACTTGAGTAAATGTGAATGTACTGCTTTATTCACTATGGCAGAGCAATTGACACTAAGGTATGTAAACATTCAGATCTTGCAAAGTCACTCAACTGGAGGAAACATACTTGGGCAAAGTCATAGTGGCAGTGTCTAAGAATCTAAGTAGAAGTCATCTCTTTGAAATTTTCTTCAGAATTCTTTAAACCTGTAGCAATACACCAATGATACTGCTAAACACAATAGAAATGCATCATTTAGAAAGTAATGTGACAACGTCAATTCACACCTACCTTTGGGCAAAACTTAGAGACAAAGCAGGCTCACTAAACACATTTTCAAATTTAAGGAAAAGTCTACAAAGTAGCACAGAATGTACAATTGGAAACAACTAAATTGTATAACATAAACTTCTCCAAAACTGATGGAGAGTTCCCAATGACAGCAAATGGCCTGTGGATTTGCTGCAAATGAACAGTATTCCTTTCTGCCCTCTTTGCCCTCAAACATGAGTGATACGTTTTGTGACAGACACTGCAACTCAGAAAGAGCGACGGCTCATCAAAGCATGACACCCTAATGGGAAGAATGTCCTCCATTATGTTCACACTCTATGGAAAGATACTGCATTGGCATGACTCATTCAACTAATGTTTCAGTGACCCCAGAGTTTAATCCAGCTCAAGAAGCACTTATTGGTCATCTACCATGTCACACACTGAAACAGTTTTGCAGAACAGTAGGCAGAGGCATACACAAATTCGCAGATTGATATTTTTGTCTTCAACCCTTGCTTGAAGACTTAATTGCCGCCTGAACTCTGCTACTAATACTTATAATAAACACTGCTATAAAACTTTTGTTGAGAGATTACCAACCAACAGACACAAGCTAAGGGCAATGATGTTAAGTCTTCATAACAAATTAATCAGATGGATGTCATGATTTTGATACTTTGTGCAAATGAGGAAACTGTAGCCTAAATATTTAAATGAACTTGTTCACAGGGATACAATGAACTAAAGCAAAGGTGAGATATCAGTTGAGGTTTTTTAGCTGCAGAGTAGAGATTTAGCCACCAGTCCTTATTTTCTCCAATCAAATAAAATTTCTAATAATGTCTCCTCATCTGAAAAATTTACAAAAAATAACTTTATAATGTTACTGTGAATATACAAAATAATTGTAATGACAAGACTGAAATCCTAAGAGCACCTGTCATAATAAGTAGTCATAAAATTATTTCTATTATAATTCAGCATGATTATATTTCCCAATTATTTCTTCATCAAAATGTCATATATTTTGTGGTTTAAACTATACTCTTCAAAATAATGTGTATTCTCTCTTGTCTTATTTGCTAGTTGTTTCTGTACATTCTAGCCCATATATCTAAAAGGTAAGTACTCCAACTCAGATAGGCTATATACCATTTTACTTGGTCACGGAAAACATAGTTTACTTTCATTTCATTTATCTCCGAATTTATTGGTGAGATCTTTGAGCTTTTCTTAACATGCTAAAAACCCATTTCTTTCACTAGACAAGTAAAGGTTGACATCTCAGTTTTAGTATTTACTTTACTTCTATCTTCTACATCTGTAACAGGAAAATGGAAAGTTAAGTACCACAAAGATTGCAAATACATCTAAGGAAATATATTTCAGCTATGCAGAGGCCCGTTACTGGACTATTATACAATCTAGCTATTTTTAGAAATGAATATTGCCTAATGAATGATTAAAAAGTAGCTAATAATTCTTATTAACTCATTAGAAATTGTCTGAATAAAACTCTAATTCCTAGGTGGAGTAGGTATCCAATAAAGGTCTTATAATTAAATTTTTCAGAAAAAAAACTTGAAGAAGAAAAGGGTAACAACTCTAGGTAAATAGAAAAGTTTGATAAGATACTTAATGTATTTAAAAATCTCTAATGCTATAGATTTGGTCTTCTAAGAATATCATTTAGTTCTAGGTGCGCCTCATGGAGAAAAGCATTTCTTTTCTGGCTCTGCATCTATATCCAATTTTGTGCAAATTTCTGGGATACTTTCTAGTGTCTTCCATAATATATGTTCATTTAATTGTTGAATACTCCACAGCCTAAAATACTGTCTTTTTCTGGATGGAAAACATACTTCATATTCTTAAAAAGGACATTTTTGGTTGAAAATTTTCTCAGAGTACAGCCAGCTTCTTTTGTTTAACAATCGACTCCATCCAGAAGCAAGTCTGAGGCACTTGTCTAGAAGGTGGCATGACTGACCTTCATTTCATTTTGGGCGGAATTGGAAATTATTAACACTGAGACTTACTTACATTGACAGTTCTGGTTCTGCTTCCTTCCTCAGAAGATTATTTGGGTCTTGGTTGAGCATGACAGTTGTATATGTATGATTCAAATTTTCCATTTGAATATCTGATTTAAAATTTGTGAGGTAAGAAGAATAGAAAACTCACTCGGCCTTTGAAGTTTAATCATTCACCAAAATGAGTTTTGATGATAAAAATCCATTTGGTCTCCACAGGCCTAGCTTCCATCTGTGTCAGTTGGTTCTAGATACCAGATGGGTAAAGCAGGAGCTTGGTGTATCAGTACCTAACAATCCTCCTCAAAAATCCCAAACTAGAAGACTTATTCCCATATTCAATTTAAAAGTTCATCCCACATATTGGTATTTTGACTTAAATATCTTATTATAAATTTAATTGAGTCTTTCTTTTGCTTATTTAGAAATCTTGTATCTCAGTATATTAAAACTAACATAGGTAAAAACATTTCCAGAATGTCATCATACATAGCTGGTGTTTAATTTACTTTTTCTTTCTTTTTTTTTTTTTTTATTCTTGTTTCAGAACTTTTTGTTTATTGACTCATTTTTATGGCCGGCTCAGCCCACCCCGAGGGCAGGGCTGGCACAGCATGTGGTGCCGGGGATCGAACCGCGGTCCCTGAAGCCGCCCAAGCTTCCCCAAGCAGGCGCTTTAGACCACTGAGCCATCCCGCCGGGCCCCTAATTTATTTTTTCTATTCTAGGTATGAAACAAAGATTTTAGTTCACGAAAGAGATCTGTTTAAAATATGGATTAATCCAGTTCTGCTTTACTTTCATATCTTTGTTTTCTTCTCACAATGTTTATCTAACCTGACAAACTTTTCAATCAATTGATGTACTTTCCAACCAGGATTTCTTTTATATGAACCATAGTTAATTGTAAGGTATGGCTGTAAATGGCCTATGTCAATTGGCTCAACAGCCAGACGTTCTGAGAAGCTATCACTCACTTTCTGCATTCTCAGATATTCACTGTCCTTGGGTAGGTTTTCATCTTAGATTTCTTCTCATTTGAAATTCTATAGTTCCCAAATTAGAATGCTTAGGACTAGAATTCTGAAGACGACTCCTGTGCTAGGTTTTCGGATGCTAATAATTTCTCAAATGATTTAGAGGGTGAAAATAAATTGAAAGCTAGTTTTCCTGCAGTTCGTCAATGGCTGTGATCAAAACATTTATCATGAATGTTCAAAGACGTTGACAGGAAACATATCTACTAGGGCCCATTGAAGACTATTTACATTAGTGCATAGATTGTTACTATATTCCAGACTCCAGCTTTGGGAGTAATGAGAAGCTCTTGCAGCAGAAGCCATGACAGAAGCAGGAAGCAGGTGAGCGTTCAGTGGCTATGAGGGTGTCCAGAGCTCACGCAGCTGCCCATCTCTCACATCGGCACTGCACGGATGTGTCAGAGTTGGCTTTCTGCTGATCAGTGCAGGCCCTAGCCTCACAGCACAACTTATTGTGGCATGTGTTGTACTATCTCTGCGTGCTCTCAGAGGACAAATCTCACTCCTCCATTGGACTTAATATTAAATGCCTCCTTATTTAAAATTCTAGCCATGCCTCCATTTCCTTAAAAGAACCCTGACAGCTACAAAGCTTTCAACGTTTAATTCTTCCCTCTGTGCTGATTTCTGTATAATTAAAGACTAATTTTCATTGTTCAATATATCTTAGCTCTATTCTGAAAGGCTTTCAAGAACTATTTTTCATCAAGTTTTTAAAATGGACAATGAAGTGTTGTGGATGGGTCATATAGCAAGAAATTACCTGATGTTCCTCCATTTTTATGATTACAAGTGTCATAGAATTTGAAATCAGACATTATCAATGTGCATAGTAGCTGTAAATAATGTAATGGGCATTAAATATAAAGTAACCAGATACATGCATATTTTTTACATTTTAAATGTCAGTAACAGAAAGTACATGCTAGAATGTCCTATCCACATTTTATAGTGGTTACAGGAACTTGACTCATTTTATTCTCACCAATAAAAGAACTTTATTTTAATAGGAACTAGGCAAAGAATTAGTTGGCTTTGAGAAAGCTAAGCATATAATCTTTACAAAAGAAAATGACCCTGTGTGTGTGTGTGTGTGTGTGTGTGTGTTTCTAGCACTTACGTTTTTTGGGCCATTTCCAGATACACCCACAACACCAGATGTCAGCTGTGTAAAAATCTAGCCAAAATAATGGAATTTTTAAAAGTCAGATCCGGAAGCAAAGCAAGGCAGTAGACAATGAAAATAGTATTTATTCAACTAGATGCTAGTCATTAAGTCCACACAAGGAAGAAAAAACTGAATTCATTGAAACATGAAACAAGTCTTCTCACTTAAAAAAAATTAGATTAAAATGTTATCTTTATAAAACCTAAATTGTACAATGACACTGGAAGAAAGGCTGAGTAGCCTAAAATCCAGGACTAAGCCAATAGACCACAAAGGAAAACACAGACACAATGTAAACGAGATAAATTTGTGATTTTGGGGATTAAGGGAGCTTATTCATCAAGCTTTGGTATTCATTTGTGATAAAAAGCCTACAATGTGCTCAACTGGTTATATGCGGTTTGGCTCTCTTTTATGTTTCATTACAATAGTATGTCGCAAAATAGACTTTCCATATTTTTTTTTTTTTACTACTGAGCAAATTTCAGGCTGCTGCAAATAGGAGATCTTAAAACACAAATTTCAATATTTTAGAAGTATAAAGATAATATGTAGGATTATTTTAGAAACAAGATTTCATACTCTGTGGAGGGTAAAATGGGATTCTGTGGGACAGAACATTTGGGACTGAAAGAGCCAATCACCTTGTCATTCTTCCAAGACACTTTTCCACTTAATGGCTTTTAGCGCCCAAACTAGTGTTTAGTTTTCAAGTACATGCTTCAGGAAAGAATTAGAGATGATGGGAGCCTTATAGGAGAGGAAAAAGACAAGATGATGCATTATATGTGCCCTAAACCGGGACCATTGATTTGATTCCCTTTGGTAGACTCCATCAAGTTCAGGACTATGTTTTATAGTTCCCTCAAATGATTCAAAGGTATCCAATATTTCATCACCTTGAAATATTGACAATAAAGTGAAAGAAGGAAACAATTAAACGTGCCTGCTTATATATAAAAAAAGGGAATGACCCGAGCCATATGCTTAGTTTTTAATTATTTAGGTCTTGAATTCTCACCCATGATTCCCATCTGGGGGACAAATGGCAGGACGAACCACACAGCCACCATCTACTCCGCAGGGCTTGGCAGAGTACGGCTTCCATTCCACCACGCAATGGGCTTCTACCTTTGTATACAGGAAATACTCTCTACCTGCTTTATATTTTCAGACAAACACAGGGTACTTTCTTCACTCAGGAAACCTGAGAAGTATAAAATCACATATAAGCCTTACATTTCTCATCCATTATATAAAGGGGGGGGGTAACGTGGTTTCACAATCATAATGAAGATATTCGTTTGAGTATATAGATGCAGGGGACAAGCATGTTTAATACATGAAGACAGCTGTGCAAGCTAAGATATAGCATGATTTATGTAACTTGATGGAGATTTATTATCAGGATGAAAATCAAATTTGTGTATTCTTATTTTAAAATGTAATTCTCTCCAAACTTTAATCGTAATGATCAAGTTAGATTTGCATGTATATTTTGAGTTGTCAGTACATAGACATTAGTAGCACCAAATCACGTTTTCTAGTAATACTAGACAATGAATTATGAAAGTATATTGATGAATATTTGCTTAACATTCTACTTATTGCTCTATCAAAAACAAATAATTTTTCTCACTAGGAATTATGATAAGAAAGAAATGGTAATTATCTTAAAATTGACCTACAATTAACTCTACTGATTTCATTAATTGCTTTCTCAAGACAAGTATTGAGCACATACTGATTTATTATCTATCTATCTATCATCTATCTATCTATATTATGTACATCAACATTAAAATACGTTTATAATTATTGCTTTATTCATTTGTCTCTAATAACAGAAAAAAGCAATTAAAATTCCAAAATACAAAACTATCAACTGCTAACTCACTTGTGTGGTTTCCTTACCAGTGTTTACTCCATCGTGACAGTATCACTCCGGTGGTCTTCCCTATCTATGTAGAGGTGCTGTCAGCACTCATTGTAGAGGAGTTCTGCTGGTGATGAGCTGCATTAGTTTACATGAAAAATGGTCATTGTATTCCCACTTATAAAGGATCATTTGTTAGACTGAGAATTATGGATAAATAGCTTTTGTGCCCGGTTGAGCACCCACAATGTGATATGGGGTTCTTATGCCCTCCCGTGTTTCTTGTCATAAGTTGCTGTGAATCTTACAGAGGAATACTTTCACTTAATGAGACTCTTTCTTGTTGCTCTGTCCAAAGTTCTCACTTTGCTTATGTAGCTTGGCAGTTTGAGTATGTTCTTTGATATGATTTGTGTGTGTGTGTGTGTGCTCATTTTTCTTGAAATGTATTGAGTTTTTAAAACACTTATATTCCTGTTACTTCATCAAATACTGGAAGGTTCTGACTGTAGTATGTCTTAAAATATCATTTTTCCCTGTTTTTTCTCTGCTCCAGACTCCAGTTATGCATTTGTTGCATTTGCTGTTGTGCTTACTGATGCTCCACAGATTCTGTTCGTGTTCTTCACTTTTTTTCTTCTCAGACTGCGTAATTACAATTGACCTACGATTAGCACTGCTGATTTCATCCATTGTTTTCTCAAAACTACTGTTAAAAATATCCTGCTTCATTTTAGCTACTTAATGATATTTTAGAATAAAAATTAATACTTTTTTTGTATCTTAGGGAAGAATCTACAGGGTGTTCATGGTCTCACTACTAGATTGGACTTGAAGTGATCTGCCTGTATACAGCCTCCCAAGAGCTGGGATTGCAGGCACACACCACCATATCCAGCTTCAATTGCCATCTCAGGGTGCCTGGGAAGCAGGGCCAGCATGGCTGGCCCAGGCATCGAACCTCGGTCCCTAGGTCAGCTTGTAGGCAATCAACATTCTTTTCTATTGTGTTACTATTGGGTTTTATATTCTTTCTTTATTTATTCATTTATTTTTTTATATAAGGTCTCACTGCACTCAGTTTTGGGGCCAGCACAGCATGAAGTAATGGGGATCTAACTTGGGTACTTGGGCTTTCCAGGCAAACAATTAGACTGCTGAGTTATATCCCCAGCCCCATTTTTTAAAATAATTTTTCACTCTTTGTTGTTAGTTACTTTTAGGGCTCTAATGATTTTGTATACAATTTTATAACCTATCATTCCATTCTTGTATCTTCCTTTTCTTTCGCCTGTTTTTCTCTGCAGTTTTTCAACTTGTCCTCTTTTGTTTTGTGGTGTTTTTTTTTTTTTTTTTTCATGTTGAAGGCATTTTTCAAATGTCTAATTGTCTATATTTTCTCTTGTGGGGATTTTATGTCTTCCAAGATTTCTCTGTATTTATAAAAAACTACTTTTTGCAATATTTCTTCTTTCAATTATTGCTGTTCAGTTAATCAGTGCTATAATTTTAATTTCTTTAACATGATAATATAACTTATAAAGTATTTATAAGTTTAGAGGAATCTTTGCCTAACATATGTTTGGTTTCAAATTCAATTAATTGTAAACTTTAAATTTCATTTGCACATGTAGTATTTTCAATTAACTTCTAAGCTACTTCAATTGTCTGATTCAAATAAAATGTGCCTGTGTATTTAAATTATTCATAAATCTAATAAAGTAAACAGGAATATTATTAAAGTTTTCTCAGAATTTGATACTGAATGTAAGCTAATTGGACTACATTTTCAGATAAAAAAAATACTAAATGAGTTACTTAGTTGTAATTGCAGGCTTATATTGCTCTAACAGACCAAACCTTCATAAAGATTGTATGTTCATAAAAATGTATGCGAGTACTTACAACTGTAATTAAAAATCCAAATGGTCCAAGAAGCTCATTCCCATTTTACTGCATATCTTGGCAAAAATGGACCTCAGGAGCTTTAAAGCTGTAAAGTAGAAGAATATCTATTAGAAATGCTAATTTTAAAACAAGACTGTTTCCTCCATGGTGAATCTGTCATTATTTTGTAGTCAACTAGATCATCCCCACATTATTTATATTTCTAGATACCTTATGATTATATACAATGTTGTAGGAATTGAGTCCTCAGTTGCTTCTCTTATCACATTATCTCTCAGTGACAGATGAAACTTACTGAATCTACTATGGGTGTGGGCTTGAATTTGGATATATATATATATATATATAGATATAGATATAGATATAGATATAGATATTTCCACAAAATTTATTTATCAAAAAATTTAACCTATAGGTTGGAGAGATATGACCAGTAATGACAATCCATATAGCTATTGTTACTGTACTACACTTCAATTAAATCTCTTAAAGCTACCATAGGATGTCTATAGAATTTAGCCCATTATTTCCCTCTTGCTGTCTTGTCTTGTGGTCTTTATTGCGTTACACAGCAAAATAGAGTTCACTAGAGCTTGCATTGGGCTAGCGCTAAATCTTGAACATCTCAGACTTCAGACTGAAGAGCTGCAAGATATAAATATTTTTCCCCTTCCTTCCTTCTTTCTTTCCTTCCTTCCTTCTTTTCTTTTTTCTTTTTCATTGGACTTTTATATTTTTATTGTCTGATATACAGCCTTTGGCATTAAACGCAATATATAGCCCAAGAAACGCATGGCCATACTCCTGCCTCAATATTCCAAAGGCTAGAAATACAGTCATGCCACCATGCCCCAAAAATCTTTTCTCGTTATAAATTATCCAGTCCTTGCCAAAGAGAACTTTTCTTGTAGTGCATATACAACAGACCTATTGAATTTACTACTAGTATAATAAACCATTTCTTTCAAAAACAAATGAAACTTTATCATGGTTTCTAGAGTGAGGAAAATAGCTCATCATTGTTAGTTGATGTTATTTGTTTTATGATTGTTTCCACTAGGTCTTTAAATCCTAAAAGGAACAGATCTTGAAGTTTATGAAACCAGCATCACCAGATACACTGAAATATCTACATTGGTATGTACTAATACTGCTTCTGTTTACTCACAGAATTCTAAAATTGCAAACAAGATGATTACAATTAAATTGTTACATTCTGAAGCTCTTTAGAAATGTAAAATCTTTTCTAAGTGATGTAGAAAACATCAAATACCACAACATCATAAATATGTAAATGGATTTTCTCTTTAACGTGGAATCTTATATTTACATGTGCCCTTTAAGCTTCTACAAATTTATGAATATCTATCAGACATATTGAGGTAATTTCATCAATGTTATTTACAACTAAAAAGATATGAGGATGCTTTAGAAAGATGATAGAAATTTATAATTCCTGAAGTTCTTTGTAGGATAATCAAGTACTTTCATTAAGGCCCACTTAAATAATATATATATATATATATATATATATATATATATATATATATATGATATATATTTATAATTTAAGTTTAATTATAGTGTCAGTAATACTTTCTTCAGGATATAACAAATTTATAATTTATAATCATTATATTGGAAATCATATTTTGTTTAAATAAAATATTCTTGCATATCTAAGCAAATGAAACAAAAATATTTTGCTTCATTAAAATAAGAAGAGGATGATGTGAAGGTTAGAAAGCTCTAACGACCAAAACATGAAATACAATTTGTAGTAATATTACTAGAAGAATGCTACCATTTAAAAATATTCCTAGAGACTATGTCATTAAAATGATACCTTAAATTTGGGGAACATTATGAAAATTTTCTTTGAGCACATGATCCATAGCTGCACTTAAAGTCTTTTAGAAGAGAAGGCAGTGTCTTTTCAGGCTACAACAACTCTGGGTCATCCTTTGGTTTACTAAATTTACTTTCTCATTCATCTCAGTTGGAGCATACTGTAAAGGGTAGTGACCCCAAAATAATCAAAATATTTGTTGTCTTCCCTGTGGCATATGTCATATTTTAATCAGTTAACTTATATTTATCCCTATTATGTTGGACTGGGTCCTTCAGATAACCACAAACCATATTCATTAATAGAATTTATGTAAAAATTGACAGTATTTCATACAGTTTTTGAAAGATGTGAAACTTCACCACAAGCTTTTCTACATCTTCAAAAAAGAAGAGAACCTATGCATATTATACAATCCATTTCAAAGCTTTAAACTCGACTGTGAGCCCATGAAGTCATAGTGTATGTTTATATTGTACACTATCTTTCTAAGAATATATATATATATATATATATATATATATATATATCCCATTCTTATCATCTACAAAATGATACTCAATTACAAAATATTAAGGTGGCTATAGCTTGCAGGGAGAAAGACGAAATTTAAGAGGTTCTAGGAAATATTAGATCATTCCATATTTTGGGAAATCTTTCGTGAAAGGGAGAAAGAAGATATTCAAAATGGTAACATGCTAGAAGACAGCATGAATAAAATTAGACTTTCAAATATCTTTCAGAATGGACTCAACGCAAAGCATTGTGACTATGGCCAGATGTAGAAAAATTCATAAAAATTTAAAGTATTAGGCTATTATAATGTATACATTTTATTAATAGTAATTAACCATCTGTAGCTTTCTTATCAGAATCAGAAACTCATAATAATTCTTTGTCCACTAAGGCATGTAAAAGCACATTAGTCTAATATTACTGCTTTAATTACCAAATTCCAAAATATAAATTATCACAATGCTGCATTCAGACTCTGGAATATATACTTGTTCATGCATTAATTATTTTTATTTTTTTATTCTAAAGAGAAATAAATCTTTTGAGTCCACTAGTTTGTGCCTTCCAGCAGAATATATATTGCCACCAATGAATGAGTGACATCATATATGCCAAAAGACAATAAAAATATGTTTATTTGATAGTTGAGATGTCTGATATAAATCCTTCTGAAAGGAAGAAAGCAAGTACAATTTAAAAACTTGTGGAAAAATGCTTAATGCTGCAATCCAACCTGTCATAACTGTGTTGCTGCTTAAAGATATTGTCTGAAAAGAACATTTAGAAAACTCTTGGGCTATCAAATTGAAAAGCTTCACTTTTCTTCTTAAGTGATCAAAATGATAGCAATTTTAGATCTAAGTATAGAACTACATCTATGGACAGAAGTTGTGAGAGCTGATTTTTTATTTTTATTTATCTTCACGTCTTACTTTGGAATATTTGCTTTACTATATGGTAAAGAAAAAATGGGAGATATGTTTACGTATTGCATCAGCTTTTTTAATCATAAAGGTCATGTGTATTTTCAGGAAGAACTAACTATACAGTTTTTAGGACCCAGTACAAAAGAAAACTTCCATACTTTCATGGAAAAGTTATTATGACTTGTAGTATTATATTAATTTGTTTGAGGAATCTCCTAAGCTTGAGGCTCTAGATGTGTACACAAGTCACAGGACATTTT